>JAUCBJ010003243.1:0-38326 GCA_032718475.1 Nemertoderma westbladi
GAGTCGTTATATAATAAGTTAAGTGCCGTTATATAGTCCGTTGGAATATCGTTATATAGCCAGTAGGAAAGTCGTTATATAATGAGTTAAGTGCCGTTATATAGTCCGTTGGAATATCGTTATATAGCCAGTAGGAAAGTCGTTATATAATAAGTTAAGTGCCGTTATATAGTCCGTTGGAATATCGTTATATAGCCAGTAGGAAAGTCGTTATATAATGAGTTAAGTGCCGTTATATAGTCCGTTCGAATATCGTTATATAGCCAGTAGGAAAGTCGTTATATAATGAGTTAAATGCCGTTATATAGTCCGTTGGAATATCGTTATATAGCCAGTAAGGAAAGTCGTTTTATAATGATTTACGTGAGTCCATTGGAAAATCGTGTTTCATATTAATTGGATCACAAGGGCGTTTATTTTTGGTAAAATAGTTGCCTGTCAGATTATTTTTGAGCATAATGGTAATAACAATAATATATTACTTGAAACTACAACACTGTAACAATTAGATGTTGAGAGTCTAGTACAACTGGGCCCGGATATTTCCATTCATATAGTGCAACCCTTGTCTTTCTGTTTTGAAACACTTAACTTGTTTTTCAGTAATCGAGATTATATAATTAGTTAAAATTGTAATTAAATCTTTCTTATATATTCGGCGAACTCCTGATAAGTGTGTGGGTGGAGGGTCATATTAACAACACGACTCATATCACCGCCTACCGTTTTTCCATTCATCGCATTATATGTGCTGTATTTCCCGTACATACATTCGCCTCATTGCTTGATATATGCAAAAGCGTAAAATAAAATATAAAAAAGCGTTAAAAGATTATATACTACACTACTACTCTATATACTAATAGCTGCAAACTCAAAATATTATAAGTAAAAAAATGTCAAACTAAAAAATGTTATGTTTGGTTTGATAATTCTGAAGGTATACGGGTTTTCGATGTCGCTGATCACGATGAAACTTTACACATATTTCTGGTAAAGCAAACCCATTTTTCGTGCCATTCTGGTGCCCCAGAACGAAAAATACAAATAGCACAAAATTATAAACTGTTAAATTTTGCCTTGGGTTTGGTAATTCTGAAGCTGTACCGATTTTCAAGGTCGCTGATCACGATACAACTCGTTAAAAATAATTTGTGGTAACGCAACAATCATTTTTGGTGCTTGTCTGGTGGGACGAAAAATACAAGTTAGCGTAAAATTTCAAACGCCAAAATTGGATTTCTTCGAAATTTTGGTTTGATAATAACGATATTTTTGAGTGTCATGTTCGTGATCAGCATCCCATAAAACCTATATAGTCATCAAATTATTTGGTTTTATTAAGGATTAATAAATCTTGTTTGTAATGCAAAAAATTGATTCAAAATCGAAATACGGCCATCGCACAGCACAATATATAGGCCTAATATGTATATGAGATCATCCACTGTGTTCATCCGTGGGAGTTAGTGTGGAGTCCAGTCCCCCCCTTGCCTTGTACGTAAAAACAAGAGAAGGAAGCAAGTGAAAGAGTACCCTTAATATTGCCCCCAGTAGTGTTTCATATTCACAAATAAATTTACATTACCCCGAATTATTATGAACCCGAATTTGTGGGGCAAAGGGCCTTCCTATTTACATCACAAATCAATATCGCCGTAGTCCGGCTGCCCCATCGATTGCATTAGCTACACTACTGTCTGGCCAGCAGACATATATTCGCCTCAAGCTCGATATATTGCCTTCTCTAACAATGGCATCGCCGTTCACTCCATATAAACAATTAATGTTCCTACAACTCGTGTTATAAATTCCATGAGATAATTTTAATCAATATTGATGGTGTCATTTGTTTGATGTTAGCACAACTATTACATGTTAGCAGAACTCTAGTCAATGATTTTTGAATGTTCAAGAAGAGGACGCTAAAGGGTTACACGATTTTTTTCCCTCACATTTCAGGTATTGCAAAGTGGCACTTGTGCTAACATTACAAAGAGTACATGGGGACCCGATCAAAACGTCGGACACATGTCCCTGATCAAATGTCAGCTCAACTTGTTACCACTATTTTTTTGTCACCACAACTGCCATTTTTGATAGCCAAATGTTAGCACAACTGCCAGTTGGATATTCCTCTCCCCCTCACTCACCCCCTCATTCCCTCACTCCCTCACTTCCTCACTCCCTCTCTCTCTCACTCACTCACTCCGAACACCCCCCCCCCCCTCCCCAATGAAACAGAGTAACTTACACCCCCCCCCCCCCCTCCCCATAGCTTTCTTATATTAATATGTTATTAATATTTACATAATTTCTTTATTATGACTAAATATAAATAACTGGGACACAATCCAATTAAATCGCATCAATTAAACCGAATAATTACAAATAATTAATATAAAGGAATAGGGTTAGCTCACAATAATGATCCTTCAATAATTACAACAGCTGAAAATCTGATTTGGTTTCATGTCAGTGTTTCATATAGGAATGTAAGTATATAGAGAAGGAACCCTGTGTATCCAATACAGACCCCCCTGGGTTTACTGAACAAGTCTGTAACCAATCCACTGATCGCTGTAATTAATTAATGCTAAATATATCCTTTATAAGGATATAAATAGCTGAACTGGTGTTTTTGGGTGCAGAATGGAGTGCGATTGTCCAAACAGAGTTGATAGTTTAGTAACACGGACGGACGTACAATGACATAGGGTTGTCGGGTAACTTTAGGGAAACCACAACCAGCCACAGTGGGACCGAGATAATTAGAATAGATTAGATAAACATATAACATTATAGTAGTTCTGAATGGGAACCAACTCCGTTACACTCATTGTAAACCAATGTATTATTGGTTAAAGAACCGATTGGTTAATAATATAACCAATGGGAACCTCTGAGTTATAATTAAAACGTTTTATTAGTAGATGGTCCAGGTTTGTGTCTACCAAAGGGACACGTAGGAGATACACAGGTATTACGAATACACAATACAGATAATATGGGAATAATATCGACCAAGAACGAATTAAAATGGAAATAAATTGAAAGAAATTTATATCATTATTGTATTTACATCTGATATAAATTAATTATTTTATATCTAATTTTAGCAAACATTGCGAGCTCTCCCTATGGAAAATACTAATAAATCTTTGTTATTATTTTTTATATAAATAGAGTTAGAAAATTCCATAAATTAAAATTAATACAAAATACTCTAAATTATTTTTTGTAACTAAATGTAATATTCTGTAAGATACGGAATTGAACTGATGTTATTCAATCATTTGATCTGATCTTCAATGGAATAATTAGGACAGTTTGACGTTCCAACATCTGAACTTCTTTCTGTAGAGGGTTGGATTACTTTATTAGGATTTCTTTTTTGATTCGCGGTTATTCTGTAAATAAAGAAATAATATAATAATATGTGATGGGATCCGAGTTGGCGTGGGATCCCGACCGGGTAAATCTCTTGTCGTGTTTCCTACGCATCGCCGTGTTTATGATGACTATGAAGGCTGAAGGCCGTAGGCTGGTAAAATGCAAGAGTTATTGGTTTATCGTTGTTAATAATAGCTGATAAATATATAAGTACCAGTAGACAAATTACAGCACAATCAATAGAAGATACCTCGACGGTGGTATACCGTCCGACATCCACAGTAATTAATAGCCAACTGAACACAGTTAATATTGTCCAACAGATATATGGAAACTATGGGGAAACTTATTACACAGTCCTACCTACATGGCGACTGACCAAAGGATACACGTTATACTTGCCAGCTGCCCCCCCCCCCCTCCCCCCCATTGGTTGGTTTTTCCCCCACTTCTGTCACCCCATGTTCCCTCAGCCATTGCATCACCTCATATTCCTTGGTCCTCGATATACACAACTGTTGTCGAACCATCGTATACTGATCTGATTGATGCAATAATTTCATCAGGAATCCCATATAATGAAAGTATGCTGAACATACATAGGCGAGAGACTGAATCAACGGCCTTGAAGAAGTCAACAAAGATAACAGCCAGATGCCTGTCTTCTCTTTGCAGCAGCCTTCACTTCTACAAAGGAGATATCGCCAATGGGAATATCTGGGAGTACAGACTCAGACACTTTTACTTCTATAAAGTTATCAGGCAATACCCTGTCATTATTGAGGAGCTTTTCAAAGTGGGCCTTCCAACCATTGAGGCGATCAGCTTGTGATTCATCCTTAACCTTGGTGGTTGGTTGGCTTTTCCGCCCAGTAAACAAGTTGATCAATTTTTATGCCTGGGATGATTGCCTGCTGTTGTCAGAATCATTGATGGCATCAACCTGTTGGTTTATTAGCTCCTGCAGATTAAGAGAGTACTGCCTGTTCGGGGATCTAGATGCAGCCTCAACTGCATTCTTGGCCGCTGTTGTCTGTTTGAGTTGGGACTCTTTCGGCGCCTTATAGAGGTCATTTCGGCACTTCTGAATTTTGTGGTCAGTCCAGGGGGCCCTTTTCCTGTTTCGAGGGTATACAGCAACTTTTTATGCAGCTGCTAACTTAACTGCTTCTGTGTAGGCAGTATAGCCCTCACAGTGATCTGCCGCCTCAGAGGAAAGAACCTCATACCTGTTGCTCAGCTGTAGTGTGAAGCTGTATCTCACACTTGGCTGTAACAACAGAGAGGACCAGTCATGCCGCGGCAAGGCAGATTTCGTTGTTCTGCTAGCACGCATACTAAGTCTTACCTTAGCCACAATAAGGCGGTGATCACTGGAGAAGGGTCGAAGTGTAAAAGCATTACAGTCTTGTATAGAGCTCCTTTATTTCCTACGAAACAGAAAATGGCCTATCAGGGACTTGTGACCACTGGGTCCACTATGAGTCCATAGCTTTCCGGTTCCCTTTTGAACTAGGTTCCAGCCGAAACAATCCTTTTGCAGAGATAATATCCTGAAGATGGACAGAATTTCGGTTAACACTATCGCTATAGACCCTCGGTCCAGTTCGCCACACTTTCGATCAGTTCGGTTCAGTTCGGCCCAGATTCGTGTTCGCGTGCTATCCAACTAACAGCTTAGCTTAACAAACTCTGTGCAACTTAATAAACACTAACTAGTCTGCTGTTGTTATTTAATAGAAGAAACCAATACCGGTGCTGTACCATTATAAAGATGTAAGTAAAAAAGTCAGTGTTTATTTTATGAATGGATGCTACACTTACTTTAATGTTTATTGAGATAGTGGCGACCAACTGGAGTTTGTAAATGGCGAATCATCTTAAGTTACACGAAATAGCTCAGTTCCTTCGTTAAATTTATTAAATTGTGTTTCTTTTTGCGGTTAAATTCTTAATCTATAAATAAATAAGGAATAATAAAATGTCATTTTAACAGAAAAATGAAACATTAATGATAAACATAACATCTGGAGACAACAATATGACAATACGAACATCAACAATATGACATATAACACATTGATCAACCACACAACCCCCCGTGAATGCAGATTAAGATTCAGTGGGCTCTGCTGGAGAAGTAAACATGAGGTCTTAACCCTATTACCACTGGGGTGTTTTGACTATTAGCACCACTGGGGGGGGGGGGGGGGGGGGGGCGATTCGGCCCACCCACTATATTTTTGTAGTCGTCCAATGAAATCCTACATACAAAATAAATACTAAATTTATAAAAAAATACTAAATACAACTATAGATGAACACTACCAAACCTTAAAAAGTTAAAATTTCATAAGCAGGGACTCATAATTTTGATGAAAAATAAAAGTAGTCCCAGGACAAAATTACAAAATTTTTCATTTTCTAAAAACTATTAGTGTGGCAGTGTTGGCTAGATTTAGTAGGTTTTTCAAGACGCTGAATCGAATGTGATTATATTCCACTTCCAAAAAATTGAAGTGGATGCTATTTTTCGTGCACCTAAGAAGTGGGCGTGGCACTTCAAATTTTGAAAAATTTGATATTCAGAAAATGCCCCTAATTTTTTTATTTCAACGCATCTTTATGGGTTTTCTGGGCCGCTGAATCGATCATAAGTAATATAGAAGCCTGAAGACTGAGTGGTTCGCCATTTTTGGTGCACCAAAATTAGGGCGTGGCACTTCAAATTTTGAAAAATACGAGATTCGGAAAATAAACCAAAATTGAAATTTTAACGAATTTATATAGGTTTTCCAGACCGCTGAATCGATTGAAAGTAATATAGAAGCCTGAAGACTTAGAAGTTAGCCATTTTTTGAAATCAAAACTTTAGTGTTTTTTCCGAATAAAGAAATTTTGAAAATTTGAAGTGCCACGCCCTAATTTTGGTGCCCCGAAAATTATGTACACAAAGGATTTGAGGCTTCTATATTACTTTCAATCGATTCAGCGCTCCAGAAAACCTATAAAATTAATTTGAAATCAAAACTTTAGTGAATTTTCCGAATCTCGTATTTTTCAAAATTTGAAGTGCCACGCCCTAATTTTGGTGCACCAAAAATGGCGAACCACTAAGTCTTCAGGCTTCTATATTACTTTCAATCGATTCAGCGCTCCAGAAAACCTATAAAAATGCTTTGCAAATCAAAACTTTAGTGTATTTTCCGAATCTCGTATATTTCAAAATTTGAAGTGCCACGCCCTAATTTTGGTGCTCCAAAAATGACGTACCACTACACTTACATACTTGTATAGAGCATTAGAGTGATCCAAACCATTAAAAATAAATAAAAATAGCCCAAACATAAATAATTACTAAATCACGAATGACTTTGTAAAATTCGAAAATTTCAAAAAATTTGGTGCTGGAGACCACATTTTGAGGTGGCACCCACATCGAAAAGTAGAAATCCAATTGCAACGGCGTTTTTTGCAAAAGATGCGGCATTAAATTTGGCTAATTCTCACAAAAACTTGGGCCGGTACGTAATGTGGTTGCATAGTTACAGCAACTAAAAACTAGGAAGGGGCCGATTCGCCCCCCCCCCCCCCCCCCCCCAGTGGTAATAGGGTTAATACCAGATCTGCTTTTCTGGCAACCATTACAAGGAAAGTGTATGCGTGGACGACCGGCTATAACAAATAAAGACCAACTTGAAAGGGATACTGAACTTGAGAGAAACGAATTTGCGACAACTATGAAAAAATCTCATTTCAACTGTCCAGTCCATTCTCTCTCGTCCTAGTAGTATGTATTAGTGACATAGTCTAGTCTACTCATGGTTTAGTTTCATTTAATTTATATAACTGTGACATGCAATATACTATATATCTAGTATATCATAGTTTAATGTATAGAAATATGTTTATTGACGAATGTTCGATGATAGGTTTGCACTGTGACCAAGCAAAGGCAAAAAAATCATATAATTATTACTTACCAGTAATTAAGATCCAGTTCAGTTGCCAAATCTTATAACTCCAATGGTTTAGTGGACAGAGTTTATGGTTCCGATGGTTTAGTGGACAGAGTTTATGGTTCGGATGGGTTGGTGGATAGAGGTTATGGTTCGGATGGGTTGGTGGATAGAGTTTATGGTTACGATGGGTTAGTGGATAGAGTTTATAGTTGCGATGGGTAGGTGGATAGAGGTTATAGTTCCGATGGGTTGGTGGATAGAGTTTATGGTTCCGATTGGATACTGGATAGAGTATATGGTTCCGATGGGTTGGTGGATTGAGGTTATGGTTCCGATGGGTTGGTGGATAGAGTTTATGGTTCCGATGGGTTGGTTGATAGAGTTTATGGTTCCGATGGGTTGGTGTATATAGTTTATGGTTCCGATTGGATACTGGATAGAGTATATGGTTCCGATGGGTTGGTGGATTGAGGTTATGGTTCCGATGGGTTGGTGGATAGAGTTTATGGTTCCGATGGGTTGGTTGATAGAGTTTATGGTTCCGATGGGTTGGTGTATATAGTTTATGGTTCCAATGGGTTGGTTGATAGAGTTTATGGTTCCAATGGGTCACTGGATAGAGTTTATGATTCCGATGGGTTAGTGGATAGAGTTTATAGTTGCGATGGGTAGGTGGATAGAGTTTAGGGTTCCGATGGGATGGTGAATAGAATTTATGGTTCCAATGGGTTGGTGGATACAGATTATGGTTCCGATGGGTTGGTGGATGTAGTTTATGGTTCCGATGGGTTGGTGAATAGAGTTTATGGTTCTGATGGGTTGGTGAATAGAGTTTAGGGTTCCGATGGGTAACTGGATAGAGTTTATGGTTCCGATGGATTACTGGAAAGAGTTTATGAGTCTGATGGGTTGGTGGATAGAGGTTATGGTTCCGATGGGTTGGTGAATAGAGTTTATGGTTCCGATGGGTTGGTGGAGAGAGTTTATGGTTCCGAAGGATTGGAGAATAGAGTTTATGGTTCTGTTGGGTTGGTGAATAGAGTTTAAGGTTCCGATGGGTAACTGGATAGAGTTTATGGTTCTGATGGGTTGGTGGATAGAGTTTAGGGTTCCGATGGGTTACTGGATAGAGTTTATGGTTCCGATGGGTTGCTGGATAGTGTTTATGGTTCTGATGGGTTGGTGGATAGAGTTTAAGGTTCCGATGGGTTGGTGAATAGAGTTTATGTTTCGTTGTGTTGGTGAAAAGAGTTTATGGTTCCGATGTGTCACTGGATAGAGTTTATGATTCCGATGGGTTGGTGAATAGAGTTTATGGTTCCGATGGGTCACTGGATAGAGTTTATGGTTCCGATGGGTTGGTGAATAGAGTTTATGGTTCTGATGGGTTGGTGGATAGAGTTTATGGTTCCGATGGGTTACTGGATATAGTTTATGGTTCTGATGGGTTGGTGAATAGAGTTTATGTTTCGTTGTGTTGGTGAAAAGAGTTTATGGTTCCGATGGGTCACTGGATAGAGTTTATGATTCCGATGGTTTGGTGGATATAGTTTATGGTTCCGATGGGTCGGTGGATATAGTTTATGGTTCCGATGGGTTGGTGAATAGAGTTTTTGTTTCTGATGGGTTGGTGGATATAGTTTATTGTTCCGATAGGTTACTGGATAGAATTTATGATTCCGTTGTGTTGGTGAATAGAGTTTATGGTTCCGATGGGTTGGTGGATAGAGTTTATGGTTCTGATGGGTTACTGGATAGAGTTTAGGGTTCCGATGGGTTACTGGATAGAGTTTATGGTTCCGATGGGTTACTGGATAGAGTTTATGGTTCCGATGGGTTGGTGAATAGACTTTCTGGTTCTGATGGGTTGGTTGATAGAGTTTATGGTTCCGATGGGTTACTGGATAGAGCTTATGGTTCCGATGGATTGGTGAATAGAGTTTATGATTCTGAAGGGTTGGTGGATAGAATTTAGGGTTCCGATGGGTTGGTGAATAGAGTTTATGGTTCCAATGGGTTGGTGGATACAGATTATGGTTCCGATGGGTTGGTGGATAGAGTTTATGGTTCCGATGGGTTGGTGGATAGAGTTTATGGTTCCGATGGGTTGGTGGATAGAGTTTATGGTTCCGATGTGTTGGTGGATAGAGTTTATGGTTCCGATGGGTTGGTGGATAGAGTTTATGGTTCCGATGGGTTGGTGGATCGAGTTTATGGTTCCGATGTGTTGGTGGATAGAGTTTATGGTTCCGATGGGTTGGTGGATAGAGTTTATGGTTCCGATGGTTTGGTGGATAGAGTTTATGGTTCCGATGGGTTGGTGGATAGAGTTTATGGTTCCGATGGGTTAGTGGATATAGCTTATGGTTCCGATGGGTTGGTGGATAGAGTTTATGGTTCCGATGTGTTGGTGGATAGAGTTTATGGTTCCGATGGGTTGGTGGATAGAGTTTATGGTTCCGATGGGTTGGTGGATTAGAGTTTTTGGTCTCGATGTGTTGGTGGATAGAGTTTATGGTTCCGATGGGTTGGTGGATAGAGTTTATGGTTCCGATGGGTTGGTGGATAGAGTTTATGGTTCCGATGGGTTGGTTGATAGAGGTTATCGTTCCGATGGGTTGGTGGATAGAGTTTATGGTTCCGATGGGTTGGTGGATAGAGTTTATGGTTCCGATGGGTTGGTGGATAGAGTTTATGGTTCCGATGGGTTGGTGGATAGAGTTTGTGGTTCCGATGGGTTGGTGGATAGAGTTTGTGGTTCCGAAGGGTTGGTGGATAGAGTTTATGGTTCCGATGGTTTGGTGGATAGAGTTTATGGTTCCGATGGGTTGGTGGATAGAGTTTATGGTTCCGATGGGTTGGTGGATAGAGTTTATGGTTCCGATGGGTTGGTGGATAGAGTTTATAGTTCCGATGGGTTGGTGGATAGAGTTTATGGTTCCGATGGGTTGGTGGATAGAGTTTAGGGTTCCGATGTGTTGGTGGATAGAGTTTATGGTTCCGATGGGTTGGTGGATAGAGTTTATGGTTCCGATGGGTTGGTGGATAGAGTTTAGGGTTTCGATGTGTTCGTGGATAGAGTTTATGGTTCCGATGGGTTGGTGGATAGAGTTTATGGTTCCGATGGGTTGGTGGATAGAGTTTATGGTTCCGATGGGTTGGTGGATAGAGTTTATGGTTCCGATGGGTTGGTGGATATAGTTTATGGTTCTGATGGGTTGGTGGATAGAGTTTATGGTTCCGATGGGTTGGTGGATAGAGTTTATGGTTCCGATGGGTTGGTGGATAGGGTTTATGGTTCCGATGGGTTGGTGGATAGAGTTTATTGTTTCGATGGGTTGGTGGATAGAGTTTATGGTTCCGATGGGTTGGTGGATAGAGTTTATGGTTCCGATGGGTTGGTGGATGGAGTGTATGGTTCCGATGGGTTGGTGGATAGAGTTTAGGGTTCCGATGTGTTGGTGGATAGAGTTTATGGTTCCCATTGGTTGATGGATAGAGTTTATGGTTCCGATGGGTTGGTGGGTAGAGTTTATGGTTCCGATGGGTTGGTGGATAGAGTTTATGGTTCCGATGGGTTGGTGGATAGAGTTTAGGGTTCCGATGGGTTACTGGATAGAGTTTGTGTGCTCTACCTATAAAATAAGTAGAAATAATATAATTTATTAATAATGTATTCAAAATAACGGTAATACCAGATACATTTTGAGACCCCGACTGTAGGATATATTCCATGTAACAATTTATTACTAACTTATTCTGAAGTTTTCGATAATTATGTTCCAAGTAATTTGGTTCCAACATCTCCGTTAAGCCACTAATATTTTAGTTCCAGTAGATTCCAGGATTGTGTTTCCAGATTTCCTGGTTTCCCAGACTACGTCGAATATCTAATAGGAACAAATCATGTCGGTTCATTACAGTCCAGAATCGGGGTTATCATATCGGTTCGGCGATACTAAAAGATTTCAAGTTATCTGTTTTATAATTTAGGCTTTTGTTTGATTTGGTTCAGAGCCTGACAGTTTACTGGCTTGCGATTCCGAGATCAGGAGATATTCGTATTTCCATCTATAAAAGAGAAAACTTAATAAAATAATTATTAAACTTTAACTTGAATGTATATTTACCATAATATAATAGAAATTGCACTAAATTTTATATATTTAATATAGTAGATAGATGGTGGGTCGGACACGAATAGCTATAAAATGCTAGTAGAAATTGTGTGTCCGGCCCTGACTGGCATTATAAGTAAAAAATAAGTATGAAATATTATCCTTACCATTCTTGGTAAATAATATTATTATGGGATATATTCCAATAATATCCAAAACATTATTTATATCTGGTTGGTAACAAAATTAAACAGAGAAAATTGTATATAATTATTTTTATATTTAGACTAAATCATCTAAATTATGTACAGCTGTAGTCAGGATATCAGCTATTTGACCCTGATTTGTGTCTCTCAGACATTGACAGAGGGTAAGAAAATCGTTGAATGACCTTCTAATTATCGCGTTGACCAGTTCATTATTCTTTGCCACTGTGGATTCTTTACTATTGATTGATTCAGCTATAGAATCCCTAAACACTTGTTTCCTACAAAGTAATTTTATTACCAAGTTTGGTTCGATTCTATTAACTAAAACAAACTTATATTTAGTTAGTATCAACGGAAACTTTTTATCATCATCCGTTGTTTTATCCTCTAAAATATTTACTATATGAGTTTGATATGTTTCCATTAATCCTTCAATAAATATTCCGTAATTATTTTCTGTACCCCATTTTATTGCCTCCAATAAAGTCTTTATTTTACTGAATACATTTGGTTTCGAGTTAATTATAGATAAAACATCCCGAGACAAAGTTCGTTTAGCTTCTAAGAAAATTATAAGTTCTAATATTTCTAGTTTATCTAGAAGTTCATTCTCCTTAGACGTTATTTTCTTCCAATTTGAACTTAAATCACCTGTATATTTTTCTCTTATTAAGTTGCTTTCCATATGTTTATGAAACTTACATTTGACTTTATTATCTGAAATATTTTCATCGATTTTAATAAAATGGAAACAATTTTCTTCTCTACAGTTAATTTCATTGTGCTGTTCGCATTTTGAATTACATTGACATTTTATCTGAAAACTAAACGAAATGTTTTTTATTCGAATTTGTTTAAGGAATTCCTGCAATGAATTATTAAGATAACACTTCACTTTATTGACCAGCTGTGGATCCGGTCTCCTTTTCCTTCCAGTTGATTCGCTTTCTGTATCAACCTCTTCAGTTCTAATGATCTGAACTTTGACCCGATGCAACGAATTAGCAGATCTTTCCAAGATAATTTCATGATTACAATCTAAAAATATCTGAGCAACTCTGTGGTATAGTTTAGGTTGAATTACACCATCTCCTACAATGTAGGACAAATCTATAGTTCTCTTAATTAAACGGTGGTACAAACTTTCTGGTAAGAAACTATCGAATATTATATAAAATTCCAAGCTGGAATATTTTGGTAAAAACGGATTTATATTTACTGGTTTCAGTCTGCACGGAACGTAATAGGATCGCTTTATATTTTGGTTTAAAGTTCCTTTAATCTGAGGCAAAACTCTTTCACATAGTAAATCAAAACGTTCTAGAATATTCAACATAAATTGTTTTTTATCAAGAACGCCTTCCCACAGATAATCAAGGAGTTCTTCATGTAATATACCATTGTCGTCCAGGTCCTTCCAGAAAGTAAAGTGTTGTTTCTTTATTTTGTCTTTTACAGTTATTATTTTGGTAAACATTCCACTCAACCATTCGGGGCTCATTATAACAGTGTCTCTTAGAGATTCATCATCAAAGTAAATTATTGTACCCAAATCGTGGTAAAATTCTAACATTGTTTTCAAACCAATGTCATTCATTTCTACATCAATAGCATTTAACTTTACTTTTAATTCGTCAATGTTAATATAAACTTTGCCATCGTTTATTAATTGAGTCACAAGTTGTTCAAATTTTAAATATTGTAGAGGTATTTCCTCTTTGAACCTAATCATTTCCTTGGCAATATCTTGCTGCAAATTCTCCAGTTCTTCAGCGCTATCACTCAAAATTTCTTTATTATTTTCCAATGCATAAAATTCCTTGACTAAATTACTTGTAAGGTGAGTTTTATCTATATAGTTGTTAATGGATTTAAAAACATTAGTTGCTAAAGTTGATTGAGTTCTAGAATCAGCATCTAAACTACCTTTATGAGTTCCGACTATAAATACTGGTGGGCCGACAACATTTGATGTTTTTTCATCAAAATTCGCACCAAATGAGTAAATACTCCTTAACCAAAAATCTATAAATTCAATATTGGTCATCTCGCCATAAACTTTTATGTTGGTGTCATCAGCTCTAACAATAACATCAGCTGTTTTGTCGAGATCTTGTGTCAAATCAAATACAATTATGTAAATAGCACGTCTACTCAAAAATATCTGATGGGTTGTATAATAAATACATTGGCCACCAAAATCGACTATCTGTAGAGAAAAGCGACTGTCTTCCTCATTAAATTTAGCCAGAATATCTTGGGGTTTACCAGATGTGAGTATATCTTCTACTCCTTTAGATATGTTTGCTGGGATTTGTGTTTCAGAAGAATCATGTTTGGATTGAATATATCCTGTACCTTCTCTATGTCTACCAATGCTTCCCTCTGTGACCCTGACTTCACATTCATTACTGATCTGATCTTTATTGCGTGTAATTTTGGAAACTAACCTCCTCCACAAACTAATGGTTGGAACTTTATCAGCACTTCCACTTGCAACTGTAATAGGAATCTCTGTAGGTTTAGCATTAGCTGCTGATGAAGAGGTTGAAACTATGGGAGTCGCACTTCCAACAACCTTTCCAGAAGTTCCAGAATCATCACTTTTATTATCTGCAACTTGTTTACTTTGTAGAACAGTTTTTGCTATTTGTTTAGTAACAAAGTCATTGACATCTTTCTCCAAGTTTTCTTTATCTTTATCTCGTAAGTTGGTCCAATCTGTGTTTTGTTCGGTATTTATAATACAGTTAGCAGATGAGTCAATACCATCTGTTATTTGTTCATTAATATCAAACGGTTGACCAATAAGGGCCTTCTTCAAACTTGTTTTACCAGCCCTCTCTTGTCCCACTAACATTAACCGGGTTTTCAGTATCCATGTAGTCCCTTTAGAAAGAGCTGCTTTATATGCAGCCAATGCTTCTGGGCCTCTCGCCAGTATCTCTATCGGCAGTTTTTGTTCTTTAATATAATTAATTAAAAATTTTGGAAGTTTCAGTGTATTTGATCCACTTATATTCATAATCATAAGTCCCATGTCTCTGAATTTATTAACAATTTCTATTGTTGAAACTTCATTTAATCCCCAAATACTAACCAGATTCTGGTTTGTTAACTCAGAAATATCTGCATCCAGTTTAAAGTAAAGTTCTTTCTCTTTATCTGAAAGAACATCAACAGTAGATATAATTATATCAGTTATCTTACCCTGGAGTGGTTTATTTATGGGACCAACCCATCCAATATACTCAACAATTTCCTTTAATTCTTCAGCTTTCTCCAATATACTTTCCACCTGTTTGATACTTTTCTTTCTTTCAGTTTGATCTTTACTGAACGTATCGTTTACTGTAATTGTGCCGCCATTATCTCCTGTATAAAGTATAATTATTGTTAAGTTGTCTTTCCACTGAGTTGACATCAAATATTGCGATGAAAAATTCTGGGTTGGAGCAAGTTAAATATTATTAATCAAATTACAAATATAATTATAAATATATTTCGTTAGGCTCTCCAGTATGCACCTACGGTCCCTATACGTTTCCCTGCCTATGTCTTCTGTTTTTTGGTTACAACATTTATTCTGTTTTTAGTGCAATTTTCAACAGATAAAGTCGTACGTTACGTTAGTCAATTCTGCAATTTATATTAGAATTTGTACTTTAGTGATAATGATAGCGCTGAGCTACAGAAATATATTCTAAAAGCTTCTGTGGGATATAACTGGCCCTTTTGCTTTGCAATCCAGTTTCCCCACAGGCGCTGGAATACTCTAAAAAGCTCTATAACTATATATATATCCCCCTCGCCCGCAAGGTACCGTTATAGGTGTTTTAACGGACATAAACGTCATTCTTCTATATGTGTGCTTTGGCGGACATGGTAAGGCAAAAAACCCGCAATGCACCAAATACCCTGGCACAGCTTAGCCTTGATGATTCAGATTACGACATCTAACAGCTGGTTGCTGACATGGAAACGGCCATTGGACACATGGTTCTTTGTTTAGCTTAAGCCAATCAGAGCGATTTTTTCTGTCGATGTGGAGATATTTAGCAGATCATGCTAGTAGTGTTGAGTCTTACTGGTTTTTCTTGTTACTGTTGTGTTGTTTTTATCTAGGCCAGGAACACCGGCTCTAGAGTCAACTCGTTTTCATACTTTAGAAGAAACATTAGTAGGCTTAAATTATAGAGCGTATAACTGTTATCTTCACTTATCTCAATTCATTCTTACATTATCGGTTCAACATACATTATTATACTGCTGTTTACTGTTGTGTTTTGGTTGAATATTATTTGGAGAACATATATAAAGAACCCAAATTTCCCAATTTTCTTGATACACTACAGGTTAGAGAGACGGGTTATATATAGCGATTGCGACTTATATTATTGTGTTTGTAGTGAATTTAATGCTATTTGATAAGCACTACATGAGTCAGTTGCTGTTCTCTTTATATATGATAAAATTCATTGACGGTCGGCAAATTAGTGAGCAGTATTGTGTGTTACCGGTAGTGTGTAATGATTGTGACTGATAACTAAGCATTTCCTAAAGAATGCGCCTCATACGTGAATCATAAGCCTTACCGACTTGCCGTTGTGATTAGTATAAGTCATATCTCTGTTTACCTAGATAGAGCGCCACGTCCTAAAGGAACTGTTAATATTTCCCGAAAGTGAATAATATTAGTCAGAAATTATTTATTAACGATCAATCGAATAATACAGTAAGCTTACACTGCAATAATAATCTAAGCCCTCAGAATCCAGTCTCCCGGGTATATCCAGCGGGTGAATGGACGCGCACTAGGCTGGCTTCTGCTAATGTTGTGTTTATTGGTATTAAATATTTGTCAACTTCTAAAGTCTATTTGTAAACCAAAAGACATATAAATTTTGGCAGGTTAAACTGCTAAAGGTCTTCAAAAGCGCGTACAATAACAGTTATTGTCTTTATTGCAGTAAGCAATAAAGTTGAAAGTACCGGTCGACCGGTAAACCTGAACCGGTACTTCTGTAGGTCAGTAGGCCCAACTGCCAGAACCGGTACTGCTGTAGGTCCATAGGTCCAACTGCCAGAACCGGTACTTCTGTAGGTCCGTAGGCCCAACTGTCCTAACCGGTACTTCCAGTATAAGTACATTAGTATTATTCGATTTTGATTATTGTATACCGGTAGGTCTTAGTATTTAATCAGGGACTGCAGCCCTGGTTTTTTATTGAGATTTTACTTATTTCTGTCGGTTTTATTTACATGTAAGTTAATATTGAGCTGAAGACGTGTAAGTCTGCTCAGATTGTTCAGATAATTGTAGGCCGGACTGTTGTCGGATTGTTGTTGGGTTTGGAGAGATTACGGCGTGTGTAGAGTTTGTCCGATAGAGTGCCAGTTAGTAAGTTGGGGCAGCCATAGCTGTAAGGTCAATCCCCTCTTAAAGAATAAGTCGTACTACCGTGTTAGAACGCATACTAACTAACCATTTTGGAATCTGCACATACTGTAGTTTATTTAGGCTTGACAGTATTCTGCCAACGTTTTGGCCTGTGTTTGTTTGTGTGGTCTGTTCAGGTACCGTAATAGTTATTGCTCCGATATTTTGTAGGCTGGATTGTTGTCTAGCTACTATTAGGTCTGAAGAGATTGCTGCGTGTGTAGAGTTTGTCTGATAAAGTGCCAGTTAGTAAGTTGGGGCAGCCATAGCTGTAAGGTCAATCCCCTCTTAAAGAATAAGTCGTACTACCGTGTTAGAACGCATACTAACTAACCATTTCGGAATCTACACGTACGGTAGTTTATTTAGGCTTGGTGGTAGTCTGCCAGCGTTTGGTTTGTATTTGTTTGAGTATTCTGTACGGGTAGCGTAATATTTATTATTCAGAGTTTATGCGATTATTCGCAACATTCATGTCCCCAAGTTTATTCCTACAGTAGTTGTGCTTGTTACACATACCGTTATAGTTAAATTAACCCCGGTACTACACGGGCTGCTTGGCGTAGGAAAAGACTGGTGACTTTGTGCTTCGGTCACTCCAGCAGATGCCGTGGTTCTTTTAACTGTTCAAGTATATTTAACTACTGATTATTTGTTGTACCAGTACTTGTACCTAATTTAGGGTTTAGTGTACAGTGCTTTCCGAAGTAATTAGTGTGTAGGCAGTATATTTGTGTTGTAAAGTGGTTAATAGGCACGTTGGATCTGGTAGTCCACGGTAATTAACTTCCAGGTAGGAACACTCCGTGATACATAACGTAGTACCTATAGCGATACGGCTATAGGTCGTCAGGCGGTGGTATTTTCCTATCTGGACAGTGCAATATATTTACTACTACTTATTATTTTCAAATACCGTAGTACCCTGTCCTTTGTAATAACCAGAAAATCTAACACTCTGTTAGACTGGTTTGTAGACTTCCTGTAAAATTACCCTAAAATTTCGTACGTAATATTTTTGTTGTGTTTAATTAGAGATTTAATCTCACCCGTATCGTAAGTAATTCGTAGTATTAAGTAACTTAGGTAAATTAGAATAATCTGTTTTAGTGTCCCATAAGTAGCACTTCACTGAGAGCGCACAGCTTCTGTGTAGTGACTTCCCCAGAAATAATAACATTTATTTCAAATATTGACAAAACCCCTTTTAAACGGGTATATATCTATTATAAATCAACTCAAACGATTTATAAATAGTAGGCCTGCCATACAACAACTAGGTCTCAATATCAGTTGGACTACTGCTTAAATAACGGTAATAAAGTAAGTTAAAGTAACCAAGTAACCCTAAAATATTCAGAAATTCAATTATTCTAAAATAATTGACATACCGGTATTTACCATAGGCTTATTATATTTATTTCTATAAATTTGAGCTAAAATCATACCGGTATTCTGTAATTAATTCTAGTTCATAATTATACTTATATATACTATAAGTGTAAGCTGTATACCGGTATTCACGATAGGCCTATTATATATTTATATATATTTGTGCTAAATTTATATACCGGTACTCTGTGACAAAACTAGTTTACAATACTTATATATATTATAAGTGCATACCGGTATTCTAATATACTGCAATAAATTACCGGTACTAGGCCAACGGTCATACTGAATTACTAGACTTGCTTTAACTGTAACTATAGCAGTAAGCATTCAACTGTATAGCTAAACATGTCTGACACCCAGCAAAACCTGTCAGACAGTCTAATCGATACAACCATCTGTGACACAGATAGGAGTGTGGAGCGATTAAGAAAGGAGTTCAGCTCACCTCCTACTGAAAGAAAGGCCATCCCTCCAGTAGTAGTATCAGACCCTAAGCTAATCCAACACCGTAGGTCTATCATCGGTACTCGGGCCCAAGTCAAGCGGAACCAGGAAGCAGCTGTCCAACAGCAGCAACATCCTAGTCAAGAAACTTGTTCCCAGCGATCAGATAGCTCCAGTAGTTCGGATACTGTAGAGCTGACCCCCGAACGCGGATTGCAGATGGCGGCTAAAGCCTACTCGGACCCCCCTTCTCACCCTTCCTGCCGCAGTGCTAACTACTATATTGATTGCGGTGGAGGAACATCAAGCCGATTGGGCGAGAAGTAAGCGAGCGACCCAAGATAATTATGCGGGATACGCCAGGGAAGAATTGATGTCTATTGTCGAGTCACAATGGAACTTTCCCGGACCCGGACTCCCGTTAGATTTGTCCGAAGCTACTTGGGAAGATATACACAGGATGGGAGTGACTAAAGATACAATGGATCCAGCTGTTTGGAAGAGGTCGGCAGCAGGATATGTGCAGGGATTCTTCGGCTCCTTGGAGCGATTAGAAGAACAACTGTTTCGACAACCCCAAGGACCTCAAGAGCAGGAAGAGCTGCTATATCAAGTACGCGAAAGAACCCTACGCATTAGATTAATCCTATCAGCCTTTGAGGAAACTTCCAAAAGAAGACAGGACACGTCGCTGCAGGTTGCTGTCAAAACTTGGTTCCAGCGGGTAGGTCTCAAAGTACAAGAAACGGATCAGTGGAAATCCCAGCTGTCTGAGAGACTAACCTATGAAGAACCAACCGATGCCACCCTTTCTCAAGTGGAAGGCGAAGAGACCGCAGAGAGACCACGAACGAGAGACGCCATAGACATTTATCTGTCCGACTATCAGCGATTCCTAGGAGACGAAGAGTTGAGGAGACGGCTGTCTGGACTTTCCCCTAATAGTGAAGGAACCCAGCGTGTGTTAGACTCAATCGATGCTGAAATGTTAGCTGCTAACCAAGCTGAATTTGATGAAAAACTCCGCCTCGCTAGAGTCCAAGAAGAACAAGTAAAGAAAAGGCGGATAGAGGACAAAAAGGCAGTAGCAGCAGCGAAAGCGGCAGCGTCAGTGGAAGAGGCAAAAGCGGCAGCGGCAGTGGAAGCGGCAAAGGCAGCAGCGGCAGTGGAAGAGGCAAAGGCAGTAGCATCGGCGAAAGCGGCAGAGGCAGTAGCAGAAGCAAAAGCTGCAGCGACAGTAGAAGCAGCCAAAGCAGCAGCAGCAATAGCATTGGCAGACGCAGAACAGAGAGCGTCTGAAGAGACCACACAACTGGAGTTGGAAAATCTTCAAGAGACGCAAGACTGCATAAATAAACAGTTAACTGCTAGTCAAATGCAGATGAGGAGTCGATCTACTCCCAAGCGCCAGGGATACACATCATCGGAGGAAAGCGAAACGACCGATCCTGAAGGCGGAGGAAATAGATCTCGTCTAAGCAGGCGTAGAAAAACATCTCACTGCCACAAATTGCCTAATTTGCCCCCGGCGGTTAGAAGACAACTAACTAGCGCAGACTTAGGCAATACAGAACCCACAGAACAAATTATTCGGGTCAAAAGACTCCCTACAATAGTTGATGAGCCTGAAATAATTAGGCCTGTCGTTCCCAAAGTCACTTCTGTGCTAGAGACCCCTGTACTTCCAGAGCTTAACTCTAAATTCCCTTTACACAGTACTACACTGCCTGTACCCGGTAGAACAGTCCATGAGAATATCCCTGTCCTGGAAGCTGAGAGAGAAATCAAAGACTTGTCTCCCGTCGTCCCGCGTCAGCCCGCTACAATGTTGGCGACTCCCGCTGCGGCGGTCGAGTGGGTAGAAGAGGGACGGCGGGGGATGAACCTCCTGCTCGGACAGATGCAGGAGACTGTCCACCAGCTTAAGGGAACAGTAAGGGAAGGTAGGGCAGAATTGCAAGAAGTGCAGCAAAGTATCGCACTGGAACGCGACAAATTAGTCAATATACAAAAAGGCATACCAATACCCCCTGTAACATTGTGTCAACCTGTTAGGTCTGAAGTATTACATGCGCAAGGTGTGGAGCCTACACGCATCTATACTGCTAGTGAAGTAGAAACTCCTATAGCAAACCCTATTAAGGGTGATTATAGACCTGTTATTAATGATATTCCCTATAGACCTGACAATGATCCGAGAAATTTATATACCGATAATTCGATATTAAATAACACGATGGCCCAAGAAAGCTTTACGCGTCAGATGGCTAGAACAGAAGCCCGCCAAGCGGTCAAAGTGGGAGAGATCGTCAAATTCAATGGAGATGAGATGAAATGGTTACCTTTCAACGAATATTACAAAGACAGCATACAGAACTCTGTGCTATCTAACGGAGAGAAACTTAGGTTCCTCATCAAGTGCTTGGAAGGACCTCCCAAGTTAATGGCGTTAAAGTTTATTGGACATCCAGAAGGATTAAGACAAGTTTGGGATACATTAAACATCAGGTATGGTAACAAGGATAACATAGCTAAGTATTTGTATGCAAAATTAGTAGCCCCCCGAAACTTCCTTAGTAGCGGGATTATAGAGTTTTCCGATGAGATTCAGGAGATCTGTAGACAATTGGACTGGTTAGGTAAGTCTCATGAATATCAGAGTTCCATGGTTATTGGAGCAGTAGTCTCTACTTTACCAAAGGGTGGAGTATGTACACGCTGGGACAAGAAAGTGTTGTATATGAATGAGCAGCAACGACGAAGCCCTACCATGGCTGATCTCATGTCCTTCTTAGATAGTGAAGTAAAATTACAACTCATAAAGCAGTCCAGAGAGAAAACATCAGAAAATAAGGTAAGTGAGAAACCCGTTTCTAGGAGAAGGATAATACCAGTGTGTTATACTGACGACGGCGAAAGCCAAGCTTCTCAAGAAGAGGACAGCGGGAAAGACACAGCGAAATCTTACTATGACAACAAGACCTATAAAGACGTAAGTAAATACAAGTCTCGAACCAGTGACAGGAGAGAACAGGTAACAACAACTCCTCCTACGTCTCCTAAGAGAATTCACGGAAGAAAGCCCGAAGAAAGAATGAGAGTGCATAACGTTACCCAAGGTAAAGTGAGTAACATCAAACCAAAATGTGCGCTGTGCGACGGGCCCCACCGTTTGAGTGCGTGTGCTGAATTTCTAAAGAAATCCCTTGTAGACAGACGTGCAGTCCTGTGGAATAAGCGGTTATGCTATAATTGCCTCAGATCAGGACACCAACGGCGAACCTGTTACTCCGACGTAAAGTGTGCAAAGTGTGGCGCGAAACATCACATCTTGTTACACAGTGAGTTCGACCGAGACAACCCGAGTCAGGTAAGTGAGCCCGAACTACATGTCCAATTCAGTGATGTAAACGACACTGATCAAGAATCTGAGATGGAAGGATTCTATACTGACGAATTCTCCGACGCCAACGAATCCTGTTATCTAATCAATACCGCAGTGTATCGAGCACTTACTTATGAAAAGGACACCAACAATGAGTTTCCCCCAACTACTTTTGCCAAACAACCATCTTGGAAAGCTCCAACTTCCAACGTAGGAATCAGAGAATTTCCTGTAGTGCAGGTAAGAGTTCACGGTCCTAACAAAAGTTACATAGTGAACGCACTCCTTGACTCCGGCAGCACAGGAACATTCATCGATCAAGAACTAGCCGAAGATATCTTTGCTGGACAACCCAAATTCCGGACTAAATTGAATATGTCAGGAATTATGCAGGTTTGGAAATCTACCCTAACGGCAGATTACTATGTAGGTGTGTTGTCCACCCCCCAGGATAAATTACGAGCACAAGGTATAAGGTCGGTAAAAATGGTGGCTATAAAGAACTTCGCTACTACCCAAGCAGACCTTTATAATTATGACGAGGATGAGAGCATCCAACATCTTAAGATACCTCGATTCCAGACAGATTATCCTGGAGTGCAAATACTCATCGGCCAAAATGCGCATGAGGCGCTCGAGACATTGGAGAAACGGCCTGCTCAACCGCAGCCACTACAAACCTATGCGGTAAGAACTAGAGTAGGTTGGTACTTCACTGGCCCTTCCCGTAGAACTCTCAAAGAGAGATTACCTCAACAACAGGTATACCAAGTAAAGGAATGGGAAGTGGAGAGCAGTGATGTGGACGATCCAACTGAGGGAACACCATACTCCTCAGATAATGACGATATTAACTCCAATGTAGATCAATGGAGACATTGCCTTGGGACGATTAATCCAGCCGACATCGCTTCCAGAGGAGCAACTCCTCAAGAACTGATAGATACTCCAGGCTGGTTAGGTGGATCCGACTTCTTAAGTAAAGAAGAAGAAGAATGGCCTCCTCATCTTACCCCGGCGGAGATTAGACAGGCCAAGGGAGCGGAGAAAGTAACACAACAACTCAATCGCCCAGCTAGTCGTTTATGTTTACTGGAAAGAGACCAAAAACTGTCCGGAAACTATGGAAGGCAAGATACTCTTCCTACGACCACTTCCCTAATCCGACAAATATCTAGGGACTCCATAACGTAATAACATATGGAGTGGGCGTGTGACTATATCATTTTATATTTGTTTTTATTTTATATTTATGTATGTATTATTATGTAATTTTATTATAATCGTTTTCTTTAATTTTATTTAGTAGAATGTTATTTTAGTGTTTATTTAGTAGATTAGTGCAATATATTAGTGTTTATTACGTATGTAATTACTTATAATATATATTTAGTGCGACGGCGAGAAATAATTTTTTCTCTCTCCTTACTGTCCGTATCATATTATAAATACGTGACTACAGTAAGATGAAATGTCCGTACTTCTTAAAGTACAATAAAGCCACTACTATATTCAAGTATTATTGGTAGGCAGAGTATTAGGAATGCAAAGTTCAGATCCTCGTGTCTCGGCTAAACCAAGCTCTGGGTAGACCTTGGAAACGACTTGCCTCTTCACACTGACATTGCTTCGTGCGATATTGCTCTTCTACCTTATATTAAATAATACATATAGTAGCGTGATGTCCCTCTAACAGTAGCGTAAAACGCAAATAAATCTGTTAAAACTTTTGACCATCTGTAATTCTAGTCGATTAAGATATCGCGGCACCCACCGATATACTTGAAAGACAAATTCTAGAATCAGTGGTTAACGTCCCCAGACAAGCTCTGGAATAAATCGGTGCCCATCTTAAATATTAATTTAATATTTAGTAAAATCTGTAAAATTCAGATCCTTTAAATTTCTAGTCAATTAAGATATCACAGCACTTACCGATACTCTTAAAGGACAATTGTCATAGAATTAAGGATCCTATGCCCCCAGACCTGCTCTGGAATCAAATTGTGTCAATTTTAACATCAAATAATAAAATTCACGGGAATAAATTTAAATTCATATTTTAAATGAATTTCATAAATTGTCATTTTGTGCAATTTATAACATTCCCAAAATTCCATTAATTAATAGATCATGGGAGCGGAGATTCATCCTATTGAGTGTATTAGAGTGCGAGAATCTCCAACATATAGTCAATAGCCGATAAAATTAATAAAATCATGCATAAAGAGGATATTGACAATTAAAGAATTATTATTAAATAGCATCCCAGATCTGTATGCATGAGAATTACCCTAATTCTATCGCTAGCATTCCATAATGTCACCATAGCAACACCCACGCTAGAATTAGAAGCAAGTTAAAAGAACAATAGAAAGCTTCTCCCATTGCCTAGCATAGAGAATACATAGCACACTGTTAGTATCCAAAGATACCCAGTAATAACGTGACATTCTGGAAGGCACTGACTAACGGACAAATGACCTGTATGTGTACAATTGGTGACAATTTGTGCGTTTATAGGTGAATGTTACTGCTAAAGTATGTTTACAGTAGCTAGTCGCAATTGTGAAAGTAGCCCAACTCTCCTATAGAAAGAACCTAAAGTGGATTCAAGCCTTTGGGACGGACAGTGGAGTGACTTGTGCCGGTTATCGTTGTCGTGATGTTGCTACATGTTGGCGTAAACACCGCGACGACGGTACATCGGCGCTGAGAATCCCACTGTCCGGGGTGAAGAGAGGTAGGCAGCGACGCCCGCTCGCCTAAACATAAACTCATTACAATATTAATAAACTCAGATAGCAGATATGACGGAGTTGATAGAAGATGATCTTGGTATCAGGGAGCGATATACTCTACCTTTACAAGCATTTGTGGATAGCTTGATACGCGATGAAGCCGATCCAACCATTACGGAGGACGATGGTCGTTATATCGAACCGCCGATGTCCCAAGAGCAACTTACGCGTGAATTGGACTATCGAAAATTCACCGCTCGCTATACGCATCGTAAGGGTACGTATATGGACTTCCTAACTACCGGCCATCCTATCGATTTACATGATACGGACGATGTAGACACCGAAAGGGAAATGGTTCTATTTAAATATCATACCCAGCGGAGTCGTAACGATAAACCGAAAATAGATCACGAAAATTCTATTCGTAACAGACTGGGAAGACGAACCAATATGCCTAGAATCTGAGGAGATTCAGCCTATCGCGCCCGGAACAGCGACAACGATTACATCCTAGAATGGTATCAAGGTCCACAGTGTCTCACTGCGTACGATTATCGCCATGCCAACTATGTTTCTCGGCAACGTTGTCGGTTATGCGCATCGAGAGACCATGTTACGCCCATGGACACAAACGTCCGCTGTTCCTATTTCCACGAACAACCGGCGATGGAAATTTATTGCGCGTATTGCAGACTCAATAACTTGCACATTTTTGCGGTTTGCCCTCAATTTATGACTCAATGCCACCGTTGTCGGCTAAAGGGACACGCCAGTTTCGATTGCCCTTTTAATCACGATTTAGAAAGCGTAGATGAAATGATCACACCACGTTACATCAGAGCTTGGGAAGCGAACGCTGATTTACATTGTGATTCGCGCCATCGCTATTATCCTGGACGCGCTTACGAAGGAGTTTATGCGTTCCATCCTTATCTATTCGCTTCTGTCGAACAGAAATCACGCATATCGAGTTACGAACTACTGAAGCGCGTCGGAGAATGTATTTCAACCAAGTTCGTACGCAAATTTCTCAGGAGTGTTAATCCTAGCGACCTTTAACTTTTTTTTTTAACCTTTTGCGACCTATAACTTAATCAATTATATCCATCAGGATCCGGACTATGGAGACTTATTTGTTAACTCACACCCCGAGTTACAGAAAGTATATCGACGGCCTTACGAATACCGAGCCCGCGAACGCGAGTTGGAAAGAACCGTTAAACCCCGGAGGTTTCGAACTGCCTATGGTCCACCCACGGCTCTCATTCAGACCACTCGTAAAGGACCCGTAAGAGCGGCTGTCTTAAAACGAGCTCTCAAAGCCGTTAGACCCCTCTCCCCCGACGTTGATGTCAATCAACCCGGTACTTCGACTGGCGGATACACCGACCATAATCCTACACCCTCTGATGCAATCATATTGCACCCTTCACCCAGGAGTTATAGCCCTCCTTGTAAAGTGGCTCGCCCCAAAGAGAAAAAGACTCTGGCTAGCTTTAAAAAACTGCGTAAACGCCGTCCGCGTAAGAAAGACTAACTGTTTAGAGTATTTACGTATATTAGAAACTGTGATTTTGTATATTTTATAGACTCAAATCCCATTTTCTGGGAGCGGTGTAAAAGCTTCTGTGGGATATAACTGGCCCTTTTGCTTTGCAATCCAGTTTCCCCCCAGGCGCTGGAATACTCTAAAAAGCTCTATAACTATATATATATCCCCCTCGCCCGCAAGGTACCGTTATAGGTGTTTTAACGGACATAAACGTCATTCTTCTATATGTGTGCTTTGGCGGACATGGTAAGGCAAAAAACCCGCAATGCACCAAATACCCTGGCACAGCTTAGCCTTGATGATTCAGATTACGACATCTAACAGCTGGTTGCTGACATGGAAACGGCCATTGGACACATGGTTCTTTGTTTAGCTTAAGCCAATCAGAGCGATTTTTTCTGTCGATGTGGAGATATTTAGCAGATCATGCTAGTAGTGTTGAGTCTTACTGGTTTTTCTTGTTACTGTTGTGTTGTTTTTATCTAGGCCAGGAACACCGGCTCTAGAGTCAACTCGTTTTCATACTTTAGAAGAAACATTAGCAGGCTTAAATTATAGAGCGTATAACTGTTATCTTCACTTATCTCAATTCATTCTTACATTATCGGTTCAACATACATTATTATACTGCTGTTTACTGTTGTGTTTTGGTTGAATATTATTTGGAGAACATATATAAAGAACCCAAATTTCCCAATTTTCTTGATACACTACAGGTTAGAGAGACGGGTTATATATAGCGTTTGCGACTTATATTATTGTGTTTGTAGTGAATTTAATGCTATTTGATAAGCACTACATGAGTCAGTTGCTGTTCTCTTTATATATGATAAAATTCATTGACGGTCGGCAAATTAGTGAGCAGTATTGTGTGTTACCGGTAGTGTGCATGATTGTGACTGATAACTAAGCATTTCCTAAAGAATGCGCTTCATACGTGAATCATAAGCCTTACCGACTTGCCGTTGTGATTAGTATAAGTCATATCTCTGTTTACCTAGATAGAGCGCCACGTCCTAAAGGAACTGTTAATATTTCCCGAAAGTGAATAATATTAGTCAGAAATTATTTATTAACGATCAATCGAATAATACAGTAAGCTTACACTGCAATAATAATCTAAGCCCTCAGAATCCAGTCTCCCGGGTATATCCAGCGGGTGAATGGACGCGCACTAGGCTGGCTTCTGCTAATGTTGTGTTTATTGGTATTAAATATTTGTCAACTTCTAAAGTCTATTTGTAAACCAAAAGACATATAAATTTTGGCAGGTTAAACTGCTAAAGGTCTTCAAAAGCGCGTACATATATTTATAATAATATTTGAAATTTGATTAATATATTTAACTTGCTCCAACCCAGAATCTTTCATCGAATATAACTGACATCTCAAACTTTCTTATAGTTAATCAAAAATTACGTATTATAGCAAGGATAAACGGACAATAGGCGGGACAATAGGCGGGGCAATAGGCGGGACAATAGGCGGGACAATAGGCAGGACGATGGGCGGGACAATACGCGGGACAATAGGCGGGACAATATGCGGGGCAATAGGCGGGACAATAGGCGGAACAATAGGCGGGACAACAGGCGGGACAATAGGTGGTACAATAGGCGGGACAATAGGAGGGAAAATAGGCGGGACAATAGGCGGGACAATAGGCGGGACAATAGGCGGGACAATAGGGGGGACAATAGGCGGGACAATAGGCGGGACAATAGGAGGGACAATAGGCGGGACAATAGGCGGGACAATAGGCGGGACAATAGGCGGGACAATAGGCGGGGCAATAGGTGGGACAATAGGCGGGACAATAGGCGGGACAATAGGCGGGACAATAGGCGGGACAACAGGCGGGACAATAGGTGGGACAATAGGCGGGACAATAGGAGGGACAATAGGCGGGACAATAGGCGGGACAATAGGCGGGACAATAGGCGGGACAATAGGCGGGACAACAGGAGGGACAATAGGCGGGACAATAGGCGGGACAATAGGCGGGACAATAGGCGGGACAATAGGCGGGACAATAGGCGGGACAATAGGCGGGACAATAGGGGGGACAATAGGCGGGACAATAGGCGGGACAATAGGAGGGACAATGGGCGGGACAATAGGCGGGACAATAGGCGGGACAATAGGCGGGACAATAGGCGGGGCAATAGGTGGGGCAATAGGATGGTTAAAATTATAGAAATAAGTTATTTGCATTATTTCTGAACCGAAGTATGAAGCTGAAATACTATATCTCACTGATACTGTATACTGTTAATATAAACAACTACTGTACCCGCGATACTGTATACTGTTAATATAAACAACTACCCGCGATAGTGTATACTGTTAATATAAACAACTACCCGCGATACTGTATACTGTTAATATAAACAACTACACGCGATACAGTATACTGTTAATATAAACAACTACCCGCGATACTGTATACTGTTACTACAAACAACTACCCGCGATACTGTATACTGTTAATATAAACAACTACCCGCGATACTGTATACTGTTAATATAAACAACTACCCGCGATACTGTATACTGTTAATATAAACAACTACCCGCGATACTGTATACTGTTAATATAAACAACTACCCGCGATACTGTATACTCTTACTACAAACAACTACCCGCGATACTGTATACTGTTAATATAAACAACTACCCGCGATACTGTATACTGTTACTACAAACAACTACCCACAATACTGTTAATATAAACAACTACCCGCGATACTGTATACTGTTAATATAAACAACTACCCGCGATACTGTATACTGTTACTACAAACAACTACCCGCGATACTGTTAATATAAACAACTACCCACGATACTGTATACTGTTAATATAAACAACTACCCGCGATACTGTAAACTGTTACTACAAACAACTACCCGCGATACTGTATACTGTTAATATAAACAACTACACGCAATACTGTATACTGTTAATATAAACAACTACCCGCGATACTGTATACTATTAATAAAAACAACTACCCGCGATACTGTATACTGTTAATATAAACAACTACCCGCGATACTGTATACTGTTAATATAAACAACTACCTGCGATACTGTATACTGTTACTACAAACAACTACCCGCGATACTGTATACTGTTAATATAAACAACTACCCGCGATACTGTATACTATTAATATAAACAACTACCCGCGATACTGTATACTGTTAATATAAACAACTACCCGCGATACTGTATACTGTTAATATAAACAACTACCCGCGATACTGTTAATATAAACAACTACCCGCGATACTGTATACTGTTAATATAAACAACTACCTGCGATACTGTATACTGTTAATATAAACAACTACCCGCGATACGGTATACTGTTAATATAAACAACTACCAGCGATACTGTATACTGTTAATATAAACAACTACCCATGATACTGTATACTGTTAATATAAACAACTACCCGCGATACTGTAAACTGTTAATATAAACAACTACCCGCGATACTGTATACTGTTAATATAAACAACTACCCGCGATACTGTATACTGTTAATATAAACAACTACCCGCGATACTGTATACTGTTAATATAAACAACTACCCGCGATACTGTATACTGTTAATATAAACAACTACCCGCGATACTGTATACTGTTAATATAAACAACTACCCGCGATACTGTTAATATAAACAACTACCCGCGATACTGTATACTGTTAATATAAACAACTACCCATGATACTGTATACTGTTAATATAAACAACTACCCATGATACTGTATACTGTTAATATAAACAACTACCTGCGATACTGTATACTGTTAATATAAACAACTACCCGCGATACGGTATACTGTTAATATAAACAACTACCAGCGATACTGTATACTGTTAATATAAACAACTACCCATGATACTGTATGCTATTAATATAAACAACTACCCGCGATACTGTATACTGTTAATATAAACAACTAAGCGCGATACTGTATACTGTTAATATAAACAACTACCCGCGATACTGTATACTGTTAATATAAACAACTACCCGCGATACTGTATACTGTTAATATAAACAACTACCTGCGATACTGTATACTGTTAATATAAACAACTACCCGCGATACTGTATACTGTTAATATAAACAACTACCCGCGATACTGTATACTGTTAATATAAACAACTACCCGCGATACTGTATACTGTTAATATAAGCAACTACCCGCGATACTGTATACTGTTAATATAAACAACTACCCGCGATACTGTATACTGTTAATATAAACAACTACCCGCGATACTGTATACTGTTAATATAAACAACTACCCGCGATACTGTATACTGTTAATATAAACAACTACCCGCGATACTGTATACTGTTAATATAAACAACTACCCGCGATACTGTATACTGTTAATATAAACAACTACCCGCGATACTGTATACTGTTAATATAAACAACTACCCGCGATACTGTATACTGTTAATATAAACAACTACCCGCGATACTGTAAACTGTTAATATAAACAACTACCCGCGATACTGTATACTGTTAATATAAACAACTACGCGCGATACTGTATACTGTTAATATAAACAACTACCTGCGATACTGTATACTGTTAATATAAACAACTACCCGCGATACTGTATACTGTTAATATAAACAACTACCCGCGATACTGTATACTGTTAATATAAACAACTACCCGCGATACTGTATACTGTTAATATAAACAACTACCCGCGATACTGTATACTGTTAATATAAACAAACTACCCGCGATACTGTATACTGTTAATATAAACAACTACCCGCGATACTGTATACTGTTAATATAAACAACTACCCGCGATACTGTATACTGTTAATATAAACAACTACCCGCGATACTGTATACTGTTAATATAAACAACTACCCGCGATACTGTATACTGTTAATATAAACAACTACCCGCGATACTGTATACTGTTAATATAAACAACTACCCGCGATACTGTATACTGTTAATATAAACAACTACCCGCGATACTGTATACTGTTAATATAAACAACTACCCGCGATACTGTATACTGTTAATATAAACAACTACCCGCGATACTGTATACTGTTAATATAAACAACTACCCGCGATACTGTTAATATAAACAACTACCCGCGATACTGTATACTGTTAATATAAACAACTACCTGCGATATTGTATACTGTTAATATAAACAACTACCCGCGATACGGTATACTGTTAATATAAACAACTACCAGCGATACTGTATACTGTTAATATAAACAACTACCCGCGATACTGTATACTGTTAATATAAACAACTACCCATGATACTGTATATTGTTAATATAAACAACTACCCGCGATACTGTATACTGTTAATATAAACAACTACCCGCGATACTGTATACTGTTAATATAAACAACTACCCGCGATACTGTATACTGTTAATATAAACAACCACCCGCGATACTGTATACTGTTAATATAAACAACTACCCGCGATACTGTTAATATAAACAACTACCCGCGATACTGTATACTGTTAATATAAACAACTACCCGCGATACTGTATACTGTTAATATAAACAACTACCCGCGATACTGTATACTGTTAATATAAACAACTACCCGCGATACTGTATACTGTTAATATAAACAACTACCCGCGATACTGTATACTGTTAATATAAACAACTACCCGCGATACTGTTAATATAAACAACTACCCGCGATACTGTATACTGTTAATATAAACAACTACCCGCGATACTGTTAATATAAACAACTACCCGCGATACTGTATACTGTTAATATAAACAACTACCCGCGATACTGTTAATATAAACAACTACCCGCGATACTGTATACTGTTAATATAAACAACTACCCGCGATACTGTTAATATAAACAACTACCCGCGATACTGTATACTGTTAATATAAACAACTACCCGCGATACTGTTAATATAAACAACTACCCGCGATACTGTATACTGTTAATATAAACAACTACCCGCGATACTGTTAATATAAACAACTACCCGCGATACTGTATACTGTTAATATAAACAACTACCCGCGATACTGTTAATATAAACAACTACCCGCGATACTGTATACTGTTAATATAAACAACTACCCGCGATACTGTATACTGTTAATATAAACAACTACCCGCGAGATGTGGTCGAGAATAGTCTCCAACACTCCGCCAGCTCCAACAGTAGCACCCAAACCTACTGACGATACTGACTGTGTTATACGATTTGTACCAACAGTCTCTAAAGCTATAAAAACAATCCTTGATCAGATTGGATTGCACACATTTAATTTCGAACGTAGGACTCGGTCAAATATATTGGACCAGACGAACTACCAATTTAAACTTCGGTCTAATAGCAGTCAATAGTGCTGGTTTACAAGGCTGAGATACTGTAACCCCCAGTTATGACTCTCCTTAGGCTGATATGACTCCCCTTAGGCTGAGATGACTCCCATTAGGCTGATATGACTCTCCTAATTGAGTTATATTTCATATCCGTACCTGTGCTATTTCCGTATATTGCAAAAATTAAACTGTTACCTATGTTAATGAGTTGTCGTTTATTGTTTTGGTTAGAAAAGCCTGCCATTGTAACCTGCTCCTTTCCGTTAATTAAGAAATCTAGGAAGAAAACTGGGGGTGTTCTCCGCCTAGACTGAGAAGACTGGGGAGTCATATTTGGTGGGGAGTTATCTCAGCCTGTTACATCGGACGAACTACCAATTAAGGGGGGGGGGGGGGGGGGGGGGGGGGTACAACATTTTCGGACAACTCTTCGATTTATCACTCTCAGCGTTTCAAAATTGTTTGGTTTTGGCTACTACTACTACTACTAGGATCGGCATGCTGCATTGCAGCTGCATTTTTAAGAATGCTGTGCCGGCTTGTCAACAAAATTGCACCGCCACAACTCCGTATCATCCATGACATTTGCTAGATCATCCGCATCTTCGAGGCCAGTGTCCTTTAAGATGCGTCTCAAGAAAGTCATGGGCTGTCCACCATGCTTATTCACTCCATGAGGCTGCCAAAGTACAAGATTATGCACTGGCTGGTCCTCACGGCGAAAGCATTGTCCTGCAAAGCGGAGGCGATTTTGTTCTAGTGTCAAGCTTGGGGGAACCAATGAGACACCTCCAATGTTATATAGTGTCTGGTTGGAGATGTGTGCATTGTACTTGACACAATGAACCCGGCGTAGCATTCTTGTGAATGTACCATCCAGAGATTTGGTGTCCTCAGCAGTTAGAGCCCAGCATGGACTCCCGTAGAGGAGTACTGGAACTACTGCTGCTCTAAATAATCGGACCTTAAGTTTACGATTAATTCTCGGTGACTTCCAAATCCTGGAAAGCCTATTCAAGGCTGCCCATGCCTTTCCCTTACGTATTCGAAGGTCCTCACCTGACTTCCGGATCCATGATCCCAGGTAACAGAAGTCGTCCACATGCTCAAGCATACCATCCTTTGAGCTTATGCTCATCCGATCAGAGACTTGCTGAGGACTTTCAAAGTTAACTGTCAGAATTTTGGTCTTTCTGGAGTTAATAAAAAGACCAACACTAAAAGCAGCATGTTCTAATGAGCTGAGGAGCCGTTGGGCTCCCTCTAATGATTCTGAGAGTACTCCTAAGTCATCAGCAAAGTCTAGATCAGTTAGGTACTCGGCAGGATTTCCTCGACTTCTGGAGCCAGTAGGTGGAGTTATCATCACCCCATCATCATTATGATGATCTAAGGACATGCGTAGAACATAGTCAACCACAATAATGAACAAGAATGGTGCAAGTGTGTCTCCTTGGTGGACGCCCCATAACACTTCAAATGGTTCTGTGTCTCCGTCAACAGTAGACACAAATGTTGTCGAACCATCGTATACTGATCTGATTGCTGCAATAATTTCATCAGGAATCCCATATAATGAAAGTATGATGAACATACGTGAGCGAGAGACTGAATCAAAGGCCTTGAAGAAGTCAACAAAGATAACAGCCAGATGCCTGTCTTTCTTTTTTGATAATTCTTCAATTATCCTTCTAAGTGCCAAAATGGGCTCCATGGTCCCACGACCTTTACGGAACCCATTCTGATTTCCACGAAGCAGTCTCTCAATGGGATCCCTGATGCGATTTAATAGAATCCTATTGTATAGCTTTGCAGCAATCGAGATCAATGAGATTCCCCGAAAAGAACCATAGAGTGTTAGGTTGCCCTTCTTGGGAACTGGCACCAACTTATTTGTTTTCATTTCTTGTGGGACTCTTGTTGTTCGGTACATGTCTACTATGATGGGATAGATGAGCTTTAAACACTCAGGTATTTTAAAGACCTCAGGGGGAACACCATCTACTCCACTGGCACGATTGGTCTTAATGCTCTTTGCAGCAGCCCTCACTTCTGCAAAGGAGATATCGCCAATGGGAATATCTGGGAGTACAGACTCAGACACTTTTACTTCTATAAAGTTATCAGGCAATGGTTTTGGCTAAAATTTGGCATATAGGTGCCTAAGATGCTATTCTACATGACAGGTCTGAAAAAAAAATTTTTTCGTTATTTAATATTAGTTAATACTAGTTAACAACAAAAAAAACTTGGTTGCGCTTAAAACCCTAACACTTATACAGGCAATCTAATCACATGAAAGTTTTTTTATGTGATAGATCAAAGATGGGGCAACATAACTATCAGGCGAAATTTTGTGAAAATAATTCTGCACCGCTAGGTGGCGCTGCAAATTTATGCAAATTTTTAGGTTTGTTATAAATAGTATTAAATTTTATTAACAAATAATTTCGAAAAGTTGTATGATACTTTTATGCAGGGTGGCTATGTAGACACCCACAGAAAGTTTTAGACTAATTGCTCAAAAATTGTAGAAGTAGTAGGGTTTTGAAGTTGACAATTTAATAAAAAAAATATTTGGAGATAATCGACCTTTCATTATACATAGTAATAGTAATTTCAATAGGAATTCCTAAATGGAAATTTACATAACTTGACAACTAAAAGAGCTATGAAATAGCGGTTATCAGATTTTGAAACACCATTCAATGGTGCATTATATTAGACCATAAAGAAATTTCGACATATTTTGGACCACAATGGTGTATCCCCCCCCTTAAATTTTTTTTTACAAAGTTTAAGTTGACTCGTTTTGAAACTGTTTCGAAAATTTCAACAAATTTGCTCCGATTTAAAGAGGGTTGGGAAAGAAGGTTAAACTCATGCATGCAATATGTAAAATAGACTGTAATGCCTGAACTGACCATAATTACATTGGGAAACTTAAACGAAAACATGTAAAACGCCACAACGAACATTATTTATGGAGAGTGTTAGAGTTTTTACTGACAGTGTTGGTGGTGGGCTTAAAATTTGAATGTAAATAATGGTAATTGGTAAATAAAATGTATCGATTTATAGTTTTAAGCGGTCTTATATAATGGCTATAAACGTTGTGGAATAACACAACACTGTATCGACAATGGCCACTTATTCGACGAATATAACGTGTCAGTTCTAGACTCCCATATATAGATCCAACCGATTTGGCAACTCACGAAACTATTCCAATACGAACTAATTTATATACATATATTTTTATAATAATTTATTTTACCAGGAATAAAACGACATTAAAAATTGTACTTTCTTTGATGAGTGACCCTTATATACTTATATGAACTTACATTAATATTTTTCCACACTCACTGTTCTGTACACTCGTAATTTTTGAAAAAGACACTTACTCTGCTATAAACAGTACAATAATTCCACACGTATTGTAACATGAGAAAACCTACCAAATCCAATGATACATTTCTCTGTTTGCGGTGGTGGGTAAATTTCAAAAAGGTCAGAGTATCATATTCTGTATCACTACCGGTCTAAATACTACAGTGTCAAGTTGTTCCAAACAGTATTCCAAACCGTATGAGTCAAAAATCATCTCCCTACTGCACGAGAATTTAACTCGCAGAAATAAGCTGTTTCTTATTAAAAATTGTATTAGTTCAACTCAGAGCAGAGGACCCCATGTAACCGGAATTTTCAATTTTACATTTAAATTTTTACAAAAGTTTTATAAAAGTGTCTTTTACGAAATTGTTGCCTTCGTTTCGTTGCCATTTTTCTCATCAATATTGATTTATTTTTTATATATTTGAAAGCTTGCATTGTGAGGATTCCAAATATGTATCAATGTCTCAATTTCGTTGAGAAACAGATGAGATATGGGCGTTCTAAGATTGCAAGAAGTATCTTTCATTATAATATACCAGTTATTTATGTATATGTGTAGCTATGCATACATAAATATAATAATATATTATAAATAGGATAAATAAATAGGATTTTTATCATAAAAATGATAAAAATAATAACACGTTCTAGAATGTTGTGTTTATATTAATTATAATAAATGACCTCCAGCGAATGATAATTTATCACAATCTTTGAACGCCAGTATTATATTTCAGCTGTTTCTCAACGAAACTCAAAATATATTTATATTTGGAATCCTTACAACTCAAGCTTTCTAATAATATGTCGTTGTGGCCAATATGAGGAATGGCCGTAATGCAATGAGGGCGATATCGCAAACGTTAAACGTCTATAAATTCAAAAAAGAAAATTCTATGTAGCTCCATGTTAAATAAAGTATGATAAAGATTTGTATAAAAATAAGGTGGGGTGTGGGTTAGGGATGTCCCTTCTTATCTAAAATGACACTTTATAGGCAAGGTGTAATATATTATTATAATAAGCCTTGTTGTATGCCTAAGTAATGGGACTGTGTGGCAGACTTAAAAATGAAAGTTTTTATTATACATTACCGGTTGTATTCTCTTACAGTTACTTTACTGCATTGCAGTACCGGTACGCCTATTGGTACCATTATAGTTTGTTTATTTAAGTAGAACTACCAGTTGGTTAAAACGCCATTGATACAAACCAATAACAAACAACCTAACAGATAACTGAATACATAATATTATTAAGCTAATTGCTGGTTTATTAGTTTATTTTTATGTTACATTTACCGGAACCAAACCGCACCTAAATCTATCCGACTACAGGGACTATGTTGTAATGGTCTATATTCTGATACCCCTATTAGACTAATTTTAATTTCGTTCCCATGGTACCCGATATTGGCAGGAGGCAGTGAAGGTAATGTTCAGTTAATCCGCATCATATCGGTAAGTAAATTATTAATTAAATAAAATTAAATTAAATAATAATAATTAATGTAATTAATTCATTTAAGTGTTATAATGATTATTACTTACTATGGTACGTGGTACGGTACTGAATTAGACCCTAGGCCTAATTAATTAATTTAACGTGTTTTAATAAAAGAGGTCTATTAATTAATTACCTGTAATAATATGCCGGTCATCTTTACAGAAATCGACAGCATCGATGTCGCTCCCCGTTCCTTCAATCCGGTTGATAACCTCCCCAGTTACAGAATTTAGAATATAAATCAACCCGGTGTTCCACCCAACAGCAGCGATTCTGGATCCGTTCGGACTCAATACGATCCTCCGGACCTCAGGAGTTGCTTCTTGTCTCCACAAGGTCTCCCCTGTACCAACACCGAAGCGATGGATCCCT
>JAUCBJ010003244.1:0-28269 GCA_032718475.1 Nemertoderma westbladi
AGGTACATAGCTTCTAGGTATCTAATAGATAAGTATTACTGTATTGAAATGTGTCTACAGTCCCACTCTCAAAAAGCATTCCTTTGATCAAACATTGATCAAACTTTGATCAAACATTGATCAAAGTTTGATCAAAATGTGTCCATAGAATATCATTGAAAGTAGCATTGACATTGAAATGACATTGATGGCATATTGAAATGACATTGAAATCGACGCACCGAAATTCCGTCCATCTTCAGGATTTTATCTCTGGAAATGGATTGTTTTCGGCTGGAACCCAATTCAAGAAGCGAACTGGAAAGCTATGGACTCATAGTGGACCCAGTGGTCACAAGTCCCAGATAGACCATATACTGTTTCGTAGGAAATACAGGAGCTCTATACAAGACTGTAATGCATTTACACTACGACCCTTCTCCAGTGATCACCGCCTTATTGTGGCCAAGGTAAGACTTAGTCTGCGTGCTAGCAGAACAACGAAATCTGCCTTGCCGCGGCATGACTGGTCCTCTCTGTTGCAACAGCCAAGTGTGAGATCCAGCTTCACACTACAACTGAGCAACAGGTATGAGGCTCTTGCCTCTGAGGCGGCAGATCACTGTGGGGGCTATACTGCCTTCACAGAGGCAGTTAAGTTAGCAGCTGCAGAAACAGTTCCTGTATACCCTCGAAACAGGAAACGGGCCCCCTGGACTGACAACAAAATTCAGAAGTGCCGAAATGACCTCTACAAGGCGCAGAAAGAGTCCCGACTCAAACAGACTACAGCGGCCAAGAATGCAGTTAATGCTGCATCTAGGTCCCTGAACAGACAGTACTCGGTTAATTTACAGGAGCTAATAAACCAACAGGTTGATGCCATCAATGATGCTGATGACAGCAGGCAATCATCCCAGGCATGGAGATCGATCAACTTGCTTGCTGGTCAAAAAAGCCAACCAACCACCAAGGTTAAAGCTGAATCACCAGCCGATCGCCTCAATGGTTGGAAGGCCCACTTTGAAAAGCTCCTCAATAATGACAGGGTATTGCCTGATAACTTTATAGAAGTAAAAGTGTCTGAGTCTGTACTCCCAGATATTCCCATTGGTGATATCTCCTTTGCAGAAGTGAAGGCTGCTGCAAAGAGCATTAAGACCAATCGTGCCAGTGGAGTAGATGGTGTTCCCCCTGAGGTCTTTAAAATACCTGAGTGTTTAAAGCTCATCTATCCCATCATAGTAGACATGTACCGTACAACAAGAGTCCCACAAGAAATGAAAACAAATAAGTTGGTGCCAGTTCCCAAGAAGGGCAACCTAACACTCTATGGTTCTTTTCAGGGAATCTCATTGATCTCAATTGCTGCAAAGCTATACAATAGAATGTTATTAAATCGCATCAGAGATCCAATTGAGAGACTGCTCCGTGGAAATCAGAATGGGTTCCATAAAGGTCGTGGGACCATTGAGCCCATTTTGGCACTTAGAAGGATAATTGAAGAGTTATCAAAAAAGAAAGACAGGCATCTGGCTGTTATCTTTGTTGACTTCTTCAAGGCCTTTGATTCAGTCTCTCGCTCACGTATGTTGAGCATACTTTCATTATATGGGATTCCTGATGAAATTATTGCAGCAATCAGATCAGTATACGATGGTTCGACAACATTTGTGTCTACTGTTGACGGTGACACAGAACCATTTGAAGTGTTATGGGGCGTCCTCCAGGGAGACACACTTGCACCATTCTTGTTCATAATTGTTGTTGACTATGTTCTACGCATGTCCTTAGATCATCATAATGATGATGGGGTGATGATAACTCCACCTACTGGCTCCAGAAGTCGAGGAAATCCTGCCAAGTACCTAACTGATCTAGACTTTGCTGATGACTTAGGCGTACTCTCAGAATCACTAGAGGGAGCCCAACGGCTCCTCAGCTCTTTAGAACATGCTGCTTCTAGTGTTGGTCTTTTTATTAACTCCAGAAAGACCAAAATTTTGACAGTTAACTTTGAAAGTCCTCAGCAAGTCTCTGATCGGATGAGCATAAGCTCAAAAGATGGTATGCTTGAGCATGTGGATGACTTCTGTTACCTGGGATCATGGATCCGGAAGTCAGGTGAGGACCTTCGAATACGTAAGGGAAAGGCATGAACAGCCTTGAATAGGCTTTCCAGAATTTGGAAGTCACCGAGAATTAATCGGAAACTTAAGGTCCGGTTATTTAGAGCAGCAGTAGTTCCAGTACTCCTCTATGGGAGTCCATGCTGGGCTCTAACTGCTGAGGACACCAAATCTCTGGATGGCACATTCACAAGAATGCTACGCCGGGTTCATTGTGTCAAGTTCAATGCACACATCTCCAACCAGACACTATATAAAATTGGAGGTGTGTCATTGGTTCCCTCAAGCTTGACACTAGAACAAAATCGCCTCCGCTTTGCAGGACATTGCTTTCGCCGTGAGGACCAGCCAGTGCATAATCTTGTACTTTGGCAGCCTCATGGAGTGAATAAGCATGGTGGACAGCCCATGACTTTCTTGAGACGCATCTTAAAGGACACTGGCCTTGAAGATGCGGATGATCTAGCAAATGTCATGGGTGATAGGGAGTTGTGGCGGTGCAATTTTGTCGATAAGCCGGCACAGCATTCTTAAAAATGCAGCTGCAATGCAGCATGCCGATCCTAGTAGTAGTAGTAGTATATTGTTGATTTTTTTTATATTTTTTTATTTTTCTATTAACCTAATCATAGAAAATTTTCATTTTAAGATATTTATGCTATTTTTACTTATATTTTATTTATATTTGTTACAGTCTTTTTGCTAAAGCTTTTCATTGCACTTCTCAGTGGCAACATAAACTATAACTTTGTTAGAACGGTAAATTCTTCTTAGAAAGAAATCTGTAACCTATCAAAGGATATAATATTCCTGCAAGTGCACTTCCTGTTGGTTCAGGATCTTGGCTTTTTAAATTGAATCAACAGGAGGTAGGTACCTAGCTAGGTAGATCTCCCATAGATTACAGAAACAATCTGTTAACTGGTCATGCTTATCGCGGCTTAACCATTTTATATAAGAAAAGTGTCGCTCCTGCTGTCAAATGCGTTACTTTTGGCGATATCCGTATTTTTGTGGATTATAATTAATTTATCTGGCGGTCAGTGCTTATTTCTACTTAATGTTTATCTCCCTTTTCAGTGCAATAGCAATAAATCTGAGTTCTTAGATTACCTAGGTCGTTATACTGCGAAAGTACTCATCTATGTTTTGTGTTAGAGGACTTTAATGCAGCATTATCTAAAACTTTTTATAGACAACTTAGTGATTAGGCTACAGACAGCTGTTTGAGTCTTTCTGATACAATGTTTCTACTGCAAGAAACTTTCACTTTCGTTAATGCTGCACATGGCTGCTCCTCATGGCTCGACCATGCTGCATGCTCTGGTAGAGAGTGTTAAGGACAGTTTCCACGCTGCTTTTTTTTTTATCTTTATTTCAAGCTTTTTTAAGTTAAAACAATTTCTAGAAATTCATTGCTTCACGGTAACTCTGAGAAATTTGGAATGTTAAAACCTAAAATATAGAATAAAGCTCCAAAAAAAGCTTATAATAAAGCTTGAAAAAAAGCTCAAAAAAACTAGAAAAACAGCTCAAAAATGAACAGGGTCGAAAATCATAATTATCTAATTCTAGAATATTCATATTATATCTTCATTTTAACTGAACATTAGAAAGGCATAACATGCTTGAAAAAAAGCTCAAAAAAACATAAAAAAAATCTCTAAAAAAAGCTTGAAAAAAAGCTAAAAAAAAGCTGGGTCGAATATTATAGTTATCTAATTCTAGAATATTCATATTATATCTTCATTTTAACTGAACGTTAGAAAAGGCATAACAAGCTTGATAAAAGCTAAAAAAAAGATTAAAAAAAGCTCTTAAAAAGTTTCAAAAAAGCTCAAAAAAAGCTTGATAAACAGCTCAAAAAAAAAGCTGGGTCGAATATCATAATTATCTAATTCTAGAATATTCAAATTATATCTTCATTTTAACTGAACGTTAGAAAAACAACAAGCTTGAAAGAAGCTAAAAAAAAGCTTGAAAAAAAGCTCAAAAAAAGCTCAGAATACCGCACATAAAAAAGTAGCATGGAAATGGGCCTTAATGCCATTCAATCTTGATTTCTATGTGCATTATGAGTGAGTATTATCTGACCACTTTCCTGTTTAATGAATCTCTAATATACACTATACAGTATATCATATATTGAATAGTAACATTGTTAATGATAGCGCAACTAAACCAAATTGCGTCACAACATGTAACAAGTTCGAATGGTGCAAAGATGCGCCCCAGCAGCTCTCTGCCCACACAAATAATCTCAATGTGTTGTTGTCTCAATTAGATACAAGTTACATTATTGCTAATAATTTTTCCTCTACTGTCTGTCCAGTAATAATGAATCTTGTATTGATGATTATTAGAAATGTATATTAGATTGTTTGGTAAGAGCCGCGAATCTAGAATCTAGTATTCAAACCATAAAATCTGCCAACAAAGGTGTTAAAAGAAATATCCGTGGTTGAAATGATTTTTTGAGTGACAAATGTAACTTATCTCGTCAGTTGCTTTATTGAGGAAAAGTAATGGTTGTCCAAAAATGTTCACTTTTACGAGGAATACTCAAAATCCAGATTAAATTTGAAGCCCCATATGCGCGAGTGCAAACGTAACAAAAACAGATCCTCAGTGACAAGTTAGCGGAATCCATTTACTCCTATACTCAGAACAAGGCGAAAACAAGGTTTGCGATATGTTTAAAAACAAATTTAAAACAATTAAATGCTAATCAACTAGAACCTCATAAATAGGAGGTTGACAGAAAGCTCTCGGGTATTTCTGACCTTCAATTATTGTAACTCCCATAGAGGTAGTATTGGCAATTAATAAGTTGGTAGCTGGGAAAGCTGCTGGCCAACTGAAGGCAAGATGCTGTGATAAAACCGACGATATCACCTCGATGCATTCAAACAGACGATATCACCGACAACAATGCCACATCATGGCATTGTGTTAGCGAATCCAATCCGCTGCACACCACCCAGTGAGAAAATGGGGAATTGTGATTTACTAATCACAATCAAATATGCAATATTATACCCAATATAATATTGCATACCAGGAAGAAATAAGGGAACAGGGCAATATAATGCCAGGTTGGAGATAGATACCAACATATCTCAGGGGGGAAGCTAGCACAGGGCCAGAGGAGATAGGGAGTGGTGAAGGGAAAACCAACCAATGGAGGGACAGAATACGACCAATTAACGCGTATCTATTGGTAGTCAACCATAGGTAGGGATGCATAAGATTTCTATGCAATATGTATATAACCGTTACTCAATGTTGATTATGTTCAGTTGGAAATTAATAACCGTGGAAGTCGGATGGTTTTGACTATCGTCACAAGTGCTATATACTGTTTGTGCTGTAACTATACTGGTACTTATATCATAAATTATTAACAACAATAACCTAAAAACTTTTGATACACCGGCCTACGTCCTTTCAATCTTTTATAGTTACTGCAACACGGCGACACGTACTCTACACGACATAACATACACCGGTTGAGATCCTGTGCCAACGCGGATCCCGTCTCAGTCAAAACCTCTAGACAAAGTGACAAAAGAACAACTGTGACACCGACGATACGCCAACAGTGAGGCCAACATAAGCAAACCAGGAGAGACGCCCCAGAGTTTGATCGGAGAAAGGAGTCTGCCAAGCACTCCCAGCGACAGGGACGCAACGATTCGGGAGGCGGCGACTTGGAGGTACTGGCCTACCACACCGGATTCGCCAGCAGACGACAGTTTGGTTGGAGCGGAGGATGGTGGACAGGTACCGAAGAGGGGAGAATGTGAGTCGACACGGGAGCAGCGGAGAGGGAAGCACTGGTGCCATCAGCCAACCAATGGCTGGAGGTGGTGAGCAGCCCACCGGAACGGCGACGGGCAGGCCGACAGTGTGACACTGGACAAGACAACGAGGAGAAGAAGTCCAGGATGAGGGCGTCGGGATGATTGATCGCCTATGACGTGGGTATAACGCCACGAGGAGAATCCTCAATGATGCCAAGAATGGAGGAAAGGTAGATGAGCCCAAGTTAAACCACAAACTTGGTGAGCACAATAAACACTTTCACTATTTAGCCAAATTTGGGCAGGGCAAATGAAAGGGCAAGAGAGGTCACCACAAAACTGTTTGAATTGTGGTGATCAGGGATAATGCCATACAGTATAGTGTAGATAGGACCTTATCTAGTAGATGCATGAGGGATTAAGTTAGTGGGATGGGGGGGGGGGGGGGGGGTTCGAATGACACCGAAACTGACGTAAACCCGGAGGATTCCGTGTCATCCGTCAGTAGAACCACGGGCACCACTAGTAAATACGATAAAAGTAGTAAAACCGGCAGGCGATGGGAGTCTGTCGCAACTGAAAAGTCCGCTACATCCTCCACGAAAGCAAGAAGGGTCTTAGAAATAGATCTGGCGTGTCAGTTAGACATAGTTGCGTTAGACCAAAAGGAGTTAGAGAGATAGTTAGATGAAGGGACTGCATTGTTAGAAAGGGAAAGAGAGTTAGCGAGAGAGTGTAAAGAGAGGGCTGAGAAAGTTGCGAGAGAGTATAGAGAGAGAGAGCTGCGAGGGAAGCAGATGAGTATAGAGAGAAAGCTGTGAGGGAAGCCAAAAGGATTGAGAGAGAGGCGAATGAGCACAAAGAGTGAGATGTGAGGGAAGCAGAGAGGGTCGGGAGAGAGGTGAACGAGCGCAAAGAACGAGACGCGAGAGAAGCAGTCAGCTGACCAGAGTATTAGAGAGGATAGAGAAAGAGAGATGGCTGGCAGAAGAATGCGGATGATATGCATACCTGGTTGAGGAGGTTAATGCAGTATCAGGCGAAACAAAAGCACCAATTAGAACTGGCAAAACTGGGTTTATCAGAGAGTGAGGCTGGTTCGGGAAGTATTTATGAGGAACCAGGGGTAATGGAAACTTTTGTTAATACCCCACTTACTGGGACTGGATGGCCAACACAACACTTGTGTAACCGGATGGATGGGGGGGGGGGGGGGGGGGTAACGACATTACGTTTAATGACAATGTCAATATTAATTATACCGTACTTGATAATCCTATTACTAATGAGGGTAGATTTCTTACAGGAAATAATGTTTTAATAAATAATTTAAATAATATTGGTGAACAAAATAATTTAAATAATATTGGTGAACAAAATAATTTAAATAATATTGGTGAACAAAATAATTTAAATAATATTGGTGAACAAAATAATTTAAATAATAACAGTGAACAAAATAATTTGACAAATAATGATGGAGAAAGTAGTGATGGCATAATTAATACAGGTAGGGAGACAAGTGATTCGCCCAGCGGAGGCCTAAGGCCATGTGGAAACGCAGGCGAATGAACCCAGGGGAAATAGAAGCGACGTGTCGACTCGAAGAGAGTATGGGAAGAGAGGGAAAGGGGGCGTAGCCAGAAGTGACAGGTGGGGAGAGGGGGGGCTACGGCCATCCCACCGCAACCACTTAGTGATGATAGGGGGGGGGGGGGGGGGGGTGGCAATAAATTCCCCACAGATGTTGGTAGGGAATGCACGCGGTGAGTTAAGTGAACCGGGGCGCCCAGCGATGGAGGAGAATAGAGGGCCAGCGAATATCTACGAGGCTGTACAACCGGGTAGGGGATGAGGCGTTCACGCCGTAAACGGCCAAATGAAGGAACGTCGATCCCATTCGGAAGACAGAAGGAGAACAGTAGGGTTCATCTGGGAGATCAAAACGAGATCTCATGAACATAGATATGACGCCGGGAGTGAACAATGTGATAGGGACGAAAAGGACAAGCGAGGAAACATTGCTACGGGCAACCAGAGGTGTCGAGATAAAAAGTAAAAGTAAATTTTCTTCGGTCGCTAGGCCAGGGATTACGCACAAAGTCTGACGACTTATTTCCAGTGCGTTCCCCCCAGAACTTTACTCCCCAGAGGAAACTCCAGTACTCATTTAGCTACCACTTAAGGATGCAAGGCAGAGATGCACCCTGGCTGCTCCCTTTAAAGCATTCGTGCCAAAACGAAAACTGCCCTGGTCCATGTGAGGATCGAACCCACGACCTACGGGAGATGTGAATTCAATGTAACCACTACGCCAAGGTGGAACCTTATATTCCCTATAACGGATTAACAGAGATAGGACGGACAGCGAACCATTGATAGTTGAAGAGGGGTTGTACTTCGGGAGATTGCCATTGCCCCAAAGGAACACAGCCTGGCGATGAATATTATACACCAGGAGAGGGGTATAGAATATACCAAGAGGAACAAGATGAGATAAGAAGAAGGGATTGAAGGGAAACTTCCCATCAGAACATAACTGCTGATCAATGATATGGTAGTCACGGGGAGGAGTTCTCGGAATATTCGAGAAGTCTAAACTTCGGTCCGGAGGACCACATTCAGACTGCAGGACATACTGTAGGTCTTACTGATCATACTATCGGCCATGTTGGGAGAGATAGTGTAGGTGATAGGGTAATGCAAATGCCGGGATTAGATCCGGAAGTCGCGGCGTACATACCAGTGAGTAGGAAGAACCTGCTAGGCCTATATCGGTACCTGCACCCCAGTATGACTATAATAACATGGTAGGATATAATATATACCCAGGGGAAGGGGGAGGGGGGTATTGCAGATAAGTGTATAGGTCTCAATATAATGATATCAACCCCAGTGCAGAATGTAACACCGGTGGGGGGGGGGGGGGGGGGATTGGTTAATACACTGTATCGACAATACACGCAGCCCAGTAAGATACAAATTGCAACCCCCTCAGATCCAAACAAATCATGTGACACCGAGATATGGAGGGGACCATTGCCCCCAATGATATATCCTACACAAGGAAAGTCGACAATCCCAGGAGGCAAAGCATCATCAGTATTTAAGGAGCCTACATCCGTACCATCGAATGCATTGGAAATTCAGGCGATGGGAATGGTGGCAGCGCTCATCGACGCGCTAAAAACTACAATAGAGTTAATACCAGTGGAGCCTTTCAAGTTTGATGGTAGTAAGCCGGAAGAATATCTGCAGTTCTGGAGAAAGTATAGTAATGAAATACTTACGAAAAATCGGACAGCAGTGCCTCAAGTATTTACAAGTTTACACAGGGGGGCCAGCCTATGATATTGTAAGGCAATACCAGGGAATCAAAGGAGGTTTTACAGCAGCTTGGAGGTCCCTGGATAGGGAATTTGGCCATCTGGCGAAGATTATCCGACAAACCTTAAGGGGAATAACATCAGGCGGGCTCATGGATAACCCTGTCAGTATTAAAGCCTTTGCCACCAGAATAGAGAATGCATTGATAGTTTTAAAGACGCTAGAGGCACATTACGAACTTAATGCTTAAAACAACATCACAACAATAGCGCAGGCATTACTGATATGGTTAAGGAATAAATGGAGAAAGATCACTTTCTCCACTCGAGAAAAGAAGGGTGCGGAACCAGGGTTGGAAGAAATGTCGATCTTCCTTAATTATGGGGCATAATTAATAATGGACCCAGTGTACAGCGAGGAGAGTCTCGGTAAGGAATCGAAACCGGAATACAGCCGACCTAAACCAGAACACAGTGCTGTAGATGCACTTCCGAGGGTGAGGCAATCATTGCCATATGAAACAATACAGGGAACTTCAAGTCCACAGGGCCCTGGAAACAAAACCACATCGTGGCAGGGACAGAGACAGAATAACAACTATAGTGACTACAGAGGACACAACACCCCTGGGGCAGGCATATGCAACCAAAACAATAAACCATCTGAGTCGGACCTGGACGAAATATGTGAAATGCTATACAGCGAGCGTTATAATCCAAACTACAAGTGTCAGCTGCATAGAAATGGGATGCATAAGACCATCGATTGCATCCAGTGGCTGTCATTGCTGAATGAAGATCGATTAGCTTATGCAGAGAGGTTTGTACTATGCCACAGATATGCAGTAGGAGGACATTGGAAGGATAGGTGTCGAGAACATCCACCAAAGTATGCTGAGACTGGAGACCAAACAATGGCAACGAGTACAACTGGAAAATTTAAGAAGCAAGAAATGGTGTTACTGGGAGTGGTGCCAGTAAGGATGACAGGAGAGAATGGACGATCAGTAACTACACTGATGTTGATTGACAGTGTGGCAGCATTTATGTTGACGGAAAGCTGGATAACAGACAGGCTACAACTGAAAACAAGGTCGAGTAAGATTGCGGTCACCACCATATCCGACAAGGATAAAATTCTTCCAATGAGTACAGGAAGGTGTTGGATGGGGGCTGTAACTCCTGATTCCAACTATGGGGCACCATAAACCCCATACGAATTACCAAGGCCATCAACATTAATGCCAGAAGACCGACGCAGGTCGAGGTCGAGCAATATCGGCATTTGGACTCTATTGACTTGATGACACCAAACCACGACGTGCCGAAAGTATCTCTGATAGTCGGGATGGATTGCCTGACAGCCCATGAGAGGCTAGACAATATTCGGGAATGATAAGGAGCGAGACCCAGTGGCGATCCTAATGCCATTTGGATGGAAACTTAGTGGGCCTATTGAATCCAGCATTCCATTCCATACACCCGAAACATGCATGCTGAGTGGTGCCATTGGGGACATAGAGCAGAAAATAGCAGGACGGGAGGGGAGGCCATAGAACAGAAGTCAAAGACGGGCGATGGCGAGTTCTTATATGAGAAACGGCCAGGGGAAGGATATCAGGAGTCGGGGGCTGGTATTGATCTGGAACCACGCATGGTGGAAAGGGTGAAGGATGAGTCCAGAGAAATTCCATCTATAGAGGAGATAGGACGAGTAGCAACAGCAAGGGAGTGGGTGGAGGAGAATTCAGCGCACAGGACTTAGAGATAATGGGATGGAACACAGACATCTCTGGTGAGTATCGGTATGAGGATGGAGAAGGGTGGACAGCGAGGTATCTGGAAGAGATGCTGATCCAATCGACACAGAGTATACCGATACCAGGGGGATCAAATAAGAAGGTAAGGTAGAAAAGGGAGAAATATAATAAGGTTAATCCAAAGGGAGAGGAACTGATGATGAAGGGTGAGGATTGACAAGGAGAACAGGGCGAAACATAAGAAGACCTACAAGAGGGCAGTGGGAAAGTTGCCTGCTGGAAGAATCACCCTTAGGTTAATCAGTTATCCAATACATTGGACTGAGGGGGGTAGGAATGAGGGTGATGCACCCTTCCCACAAAAATAAAATATAAAAATAATAAAATAAAAAAATATAATTATGTACATCGTATGTCTGATGAATACAAACATACTAATGTACATACAAAGTATGTCTGATGAGTACACCTGTACTAATGTATATAATATTTAGGAATAGATGGACATAATTACGTATGCTCGATGAGTACAAACGTACTAAAGTACATACATACGTTCGTACGTCTGATGAGTATACCTGTACTAATGTACATAATTACATATGCACTAACACTGGGTGAATGGGACCAATGATAGCACATAATAGGTACTATTTTTTAGGATTAGAAGGGTACATAGTACCACATTTAGGATTAGATGAGTACACATTACGTACATCTGATGAGCACTATATGCTAATGTATATATTAAGTACTAATGGTCTCCGAGTCAATGGGACCACATATACTGATGCTGGGTCAATGGGACCAATAATAGTACATGATACGTACTTTAGTCTAGAAACATAATCAAAAGGTAATGGACAAAAATTGCGAGGTTAGAGAGAGAATTAACACGTAACATCAAAATAAGTGTAGAACAAGGGAGAAAAGGGTAGGCCATCCCAGATTTTAACACTGATTAAGGTAGAATTAGTTGTCTCTTGTCTTACTGAGCCTTTCCAAGGCACCATCAATTTGGTGAGAGATTGGGATGGCAGAGAAACGGTAACAAAAGTAATGACTAGTGGGGATCCATGGGACACCATCGCTGGATAGAGCGACTGGCGGGCTTCTCCACTATGTTGTAGAGAGGGTGGAATATTTAGAGGAGCACATCGAGAGTCGTCTAAGAGGAAGTTGCCATCTGCCTGCCAAGCTACTGGGAGGTAACGACTCACACTAAGGGATTACTAATATCCAGCCAAACCTGAATAGGTGATCGTTAAATAACAAAGCGCAGTTAGGACTCACTAGGAGAGCTACCCTGAGGGGTAAGAAACGCCCCAGGGGTAGACAGGAGGGACACTTGATGAGACCACCAGCGAAGCGTTATCAAGAAATAGTAACAACTACTACGCCCATGGAACTAACAAGAGGGATTAGTAAGGCTGTGGCGACCATTATTACCGAGATTAAGAATAAGTGGGATGGTAAATAACGTCCAAGCCCAGACGAGGATAGAAGAAAAGAGCTACGATGAATTGGGAAGGATGGGATGAAAGTTAAAGACTGATGCTCCGGAAGTCAACATCATCTACTGACGAGAAAGCATCAGAGTGCCTGGTAGGCAGCGCCAGAATCATAGACTAAAGTAAAAAATATTCCCGCCCTAATTGTAAATAGTATAAATAAGTGTATAAAGTAATCAATCGTAGTGTAAAACCACCACATATATACTATAGTCAAATATAACCTTTCCCAATTAGCTACTGGGGCGGGGGACTCATTGACTGAAACAGGAGGATGAGATAATGACGGGACTCAATTATTATATAGTATACACATATGTTGGGACCCGACAGGAGTATGGGATAGTGAGAGTAAAACGGGGTTGAGTGAAGAAGGGATGTGATGAGAGATGAAGGTTTAAGGAAGGGTGAAGTGCGCGAAATTCGGAAATGTGGGGAGCGAGCCAAGTGGAGGATGAGTCCTATGGGACTAATGAGGTGAGGAGGAGGTGTGAGGAGATTGGACGATGGTGTCCGGGTTAGAAAATTGAGTGAGGAAGAAGGGCGATCATCTAAATAGAGAAGCCAGATGATACCTTGGTACGACTTAGCTCGCAGATGTACCAAGGGAGGGTAGTGTGACCAAACCCAGTCGGCCCAATCTTGAAAACTGACCCCAAAGAAAAGATCATCTAGCGGAATGGAGCGCACTATTAGGTTGATGCTATCTTCTCACCGGGAAGATAGCATGGGGGGAGTGTTAGCGAATCCAATCCGCTGCACACCACCCAGTGAGAAAATGGGGAATTATGATTTACGAATCGCAATCAAGTATGCAATATTATACCCAATATAATATTGCACACCAGGAGGGAATAAAGGAACAGGGCAATATAATGCCAGGTTGGAGATAGATACCAACATATCTCAGGGGGGAAGCTAGCACAGGGCCAGAGGAGATAGGGAGTGGCGAAGGGAAAACTAACCAATGGATGGGAAGTATACGACCAATTAACGCGTATCTATTGGTAGGTCAACCATAGGTAGGGATGCATAAGCTTTCTATGCAATATGTATATAACCGTTACTCAATGTTGATTATGTTCAGTTGGCAATTAATAACCGTGGAAGTCGGATGGTTTTGACCGTCGTCGCCAGTGCTATATACTGTTTGTGCTGTAACTATACAGATACTTTTATCAGATATTATTAACAACGATAACCTATAAACTTTTGTTACACCGGCCTATGGCCTTTCAACCTTTTGTAGTTACTGCAACGCGTCGACGCGTACTCTACACGACATAACACACACTGGTCGGGATCCTGTGTCAACTCGGATCTCGTCACACATTGCTATTGCAACAACTACTAGTAAGATATTTCAACACATTTGTCCAGATCGTTTTTGTGAGGAATTACAATCATCTGATTCACAGTTTGCCTTTAACCCTATTAAACCCGGGGGGGGGGTCAATATGACCCCCCCGTGGTTTGTTTATTATAATTCTGAAACAAAGCAGTTGGGAATCTGAAATTTTATGACTTCCTAAAAATATATTGTCTTCCTAGTAGTGAAAACCGTTTTCAAAAATATTGGGTAGTTTTCGAGTTATAGCACCATTTTTTAACCCTACTTTTGGCACTTTTTTTGAGACGTTTTTTGAAAATTACTTCCTAAAAATATAATGTCTTCCTAGTAGTGAAAACCGTTTTCAAAAATATTGGGTAGTTTTCACGTTATAGCACCATTTTTTAACCCTACTTTTGGCACTTTTTTTGAGACGTTTTTTGAAAATTACATTTCATTAAATATGAATTGTAACATCTCTATTTTTGATTTACACCGGTTTTTTGGTGTTAGCAATTGGATGGAATTCATATAAATTGATTTAGAAATTTCAAACTTGTTTTTTTCGGCGGGTGCCAAATTTTGGTGCCAGCACCAAATTTTGAAATATTTCAATTTTGAAAATTGATTGTTTGAAACTTGTTTTTTATGCAATTGGGTTTTTTTGGGGTTCTCTCTTCGATGAAATATATACGATTGCACCAAGCGTATCAAACTTGTATTTTTCGGTGCTGAGTGCAATTTTTGGTGTTAGCACGAAATTTTGAAAATCCATTCAATAGATAAAATTGCTTGTGACATTTTATTTCTTGCGTTTTAGAGGTTTATGGCTGTTCTGAATTCAATGGAATATATATTTAACGAACTAGACTTCTCAAACTTGTATTTTTCGGAAGTGGGTGCAAAATGTGGTACTAGCACCAAATTTTGAAAATCATCAAATATATCAATTGATTGTGTCACCTTGTTTCTTGCGTTATATGGGTTTATTGAGGGTCCTGAATCCGATGGAATCAATAAAAACAGCACTGGACATCGCAAACTTGTACGTTTTGGTGATGGGTACGAAATTTGGTGCTAGCACCAAAATTTGCCAAATTACGCCGGAAAATACAAGTATTAATGATCTGGCATATTAGAAATGTATTCCATTATAATCAGCGTCATAGAAAACTTATAAATGTGAATTTATAGCATCGTATAAGTGAATTAAAAATTTTGCGTTCTTACTGAAAAGTGCTGGTTACTTGTTTTTTCATTTTTTTTCCTACGAAGAGAGGACTAAACAGCCATTTATAGTAATCATATCATTTTTAAATATTTTCCAATGTATTTTGCGCCCCAGAAAACCTGTATTGAAAAACAATTAGCCGAAAAATGTAACTTTCAAATTTTGTGAAAATTGTGCACTACTTGTAATTTTGGTGCTGCAATATCACCCCAGTACATTTTTTCGAAAATTTTTTTTTCGGTCGGATCCAGACTATTGATACCTACGTACAAACGAAAAATTTGACGTTTTCGTAAAAATTTGTAGATTTTAGAGGGGGGGGGGGGGGGGGGGGTCAATATGACCCCCTCCCGGTATTTGTACAACATTTTATAGCCCGGTACTAATAGGGTTAAGAGTGAACGTGGCACTGAACTTTGTATTTTTACCTTGAAAGAAATTATTCAACATTATTTAGAAAACGACTCAGCAGTTTACGTGTGCGTTATTAACTCATCTAAAGCTTTTGCTTTTGGTTACATTACAATTTATTTAAAAAAAAAACTCAAAGATGCAAAACACAATATTAATGGGACCGAATTGTCCGGGACCAAATTGTCCGAGACCTAATTGTCCGGGACCAAATTGTCCGGACCGAATTGTCCGCGACCGAATTGCCCTGCTTCCATTTTAATGCGAGATCTGTCCTATATTGTTTGAATAATAAAAGTACAGTAGTACCGCGTAGCAAGACCTGTAGTATTCACCTCTATAATTCACCTCGAGACCTCTAGTATTCACTGCGTTGGTGTTGTTAATTTCCAGTTAGGTTTTAGTATTATAAGGCTTCATACGGCGCAGTCGCGAAGTTGGGAGACATTCACACTTAAAATTAATAATTTGTCCACTAAATGTTTCCTTCACTAATAATAATTTATTCTATCATTTATAATAATTATTCTCCACTATTAATATTTGGATTTCCACTAAATATAATTATATTTCAACTATTTTTAATTTTGTATCCACCACCAAAATATAGATAAATTGGTCGATATAATACCGTACCTTCTATACTATAGACCAAATATTGAAGGTACAGTGGAGCAAATATGCTAATTAGACGGTTTAGTAATTGTTTGGATTCCGTAAAAATAGTCCAATTCAATGTTTATGTTCTAATATATACTGTTGCTCACTCTGATCCGACATTTATTCTCTACAAACAACTAATTATAAAACGATTCGTGTGGCGATAAACATCAGTTAACAAAGCAAAAGCAGAAGCAAACAGTCGGCCGAAGCCGGAAGGGTAGGGGTGAGCGCTACTCCTATCCCAAGATTTGCTCCCAGATATTGTGGATGAAAGGCTGAGTGGACCCTTGCGGGGCTGATCCTACAACCAATAGATTGCAGGCCTGGCGCTCAACCAACTGAGCTACCCCGCCTTTAGTTATATTATTATTAGTTAGACTCTAATTTAATATTCGTTTCAGTGAGAGAGGAAATCAACAGTGCATGCAAAATCTGTTAATTTATATATATTTTTTACATAAGGTATTTTAATTATATGGTGACATAGTATATAGTATATAGTATATATATGGCTTTTTAGATGAATTCAATAAATAAATATAATGATATCCTTTTAAATCACTTTCCACTAAATTTATACACTTGTCACTAAGAATTAAGTGTTTAAATATTTCTAAGTAGGCTTACAGTTGCACCGAATACTGAGCACAAATTAATCTAAAATCATTAATAAACATAAATCCATATTCCAACATAAAAATATGAATAAGGACATACAATTATAGAGATATCTCAGTCAAAGAGGCCGCAGGGGGATGCACCAGCTGTAGCCATGATAATGGTTGCAGCATTGCCAGCGAGAATGGCGAAGTTTAGTAAGATCTATATACTTTATTACCCTAATTCAGACCTTAAATATACGCCCCAAGTGCCATTATTGACCAACCTAGGATTACGAGACGGAGCTGGTCAGCGCTTACATCTACATACATAGTGCAATATATTTAGGAACTATTTATAAACAATAAACTATTATGCTAAAATTTGTTTTCTGATTCAGTATTTGCGATATTCAGTGATTATTACAGTTCAATTCCAATATGAAGTAGAGATCACATATGATTGACTAGTAATTACACCAGCCTAATTCATTCTTTTGGGTTCCTTTAATTTTTTTTCCTTTTGGAAGATCCCATGGCAATATATTTGAAGTTCTAATATTTTTTTAATTTATGTTTAAAGTCACAAAAGATGAATTTTACTCAATTTTAATGGGGTGGCTACCACCCTAACCCGAACACCACCCTCATAAATTCGAAATTTGCTGTGAAGCTTCTCCTCAGTGAATTGGAAGGATTTCCGGTTTGGAATAATCCTCCTTATCTCCTAACTTTCGAGTAACCATGGGAACCATATCGACCACCAACCCATCTGTATTTCCTGCGGTAAATACTGATTTACCCGATGGTAAATGTTCATCCAATGTGACTTTATAAAACGTATCTGCAACTTTCTCTGGGGTAAGAACGAGACCATTTTCATAATGAAAATTTAATTTAGATTTTTGGACATCAATTTCTTTACCAATGTCAACAACAGCGACGGTGTTAATTTGCTCTACGGCAATATCTAATACCATCGGTGTCTCAACAAATCCCGGACAAACTGCATTGATTCGAATTCCATGATCAGAAAATTCTTGAAACATAACAACAGATTTCGTGAAACCGTATATTGCTGATTTCGATGCTGCATATGCCGCTTTAGCCATGGCCTGTGGGGCAAAGGCCATTGCTGAAGACGTGTTAATAATGACGCCACCTTCGCCACCTTTTGTGCGGCTCATTAACAATATACCAATGTACGTTCCATTAATGACACCAAGAACATTAATGTTTACAAGCGTTTTGAAATTTTGTTCATCGACAATACCAGCATTGTTGTAGACTACATTCAGCCCATTGAGTTCCTGTTTGGCTCTCTTGAACGACTCTGAAAGAGAAAATTGCATTTTGGTAAACACAGAGTGCAGGGGTAATTAGTACTGTACTTGTAGTATGTCTGCACTAGTCAACCAGTTGGCTGGTTGAAACGTTTAAATATTTTGAGATAAACTGGTAGGCGTTGCCAGAGTTGATAGAATAAGACAATTACATACACATACACATTTATAATTATAATTAGATCTCGGTCTCGGATAATCGGGATCTCGCCTGGCAGTAAAATACCTGCTTCTCCATAATTGTTGCAATTAATGCAACTAATGTTTAGGGCTGCCCTTCGTAGTCTAGCATAACAACCATAAATTCATTGTTCAGTGATTTCGGCAGTGAGTAAGTCTCACCCGCATATAAAAGTACTTTTTCCACTCTTGGCTCAAAAGAACTTTGTCTTCAGTTGACAGTAACGGGAGAGCTCTGATTTCCATATGGCATCCATTTTGGATAAATCTACCCAACCCATATGCCTTTGCTTTCCTAACTTCTAGGTTTTTTCTGCTGCTCTGTAGTGTAACCATGACCAAAGATACGGGAAGTCAACTTTCCTTTGCAGATATGTTGGGAAACTGTACGCAATCAAAATTCATCCCTCTCCAGGGGAAATTGGACGCAAATAACAGATGATTACTCTCAAAAATAAGACTGTAACCTGTTCTATTGTGTTTAGTTTATTGTTTTGGTTAAAATATCGTACCACTGTAACCTGCTCCTTTCCCTAAATTGAGATTTAACATTGAGGCATGATATTAATTCGCCATGGCGGGTTTTGCATCGAGTTTCAACCACCCCCCCCCCCCCCCCCCCTGTCTCTTCCTTTGTGTATTTAAAAGTATTTTGATTAATTGTGGTCAAGTTTTCTTAAACATTAAAAGCTATTCTGTCTTGGTAGTATTTATATGCAATCCAACCACCTTAGCAGCCCTCACTACTTTGCTCAGTAGAAGCTACATCTTCTGGCGTATTAGAAAGCACGAACAGGAAGATGTTATCAGCAAATCTGTGTATGTGACTGTAGTTGCCGGATTTCTGAAGCTTAATAATGATAATAATAATAATTTATAGAGCGACTTTACAAAAGTACAGAATATCAAGGCACTTAGAAAATATATGACATAATAGAGCACAACAACTGAACATGAGACAGCTGAACATGGATAAAATAACATACAATACAATACAATAATTTAAATATAAATAAAATCTACAATCGGTCAAGCATACACACACAATGGATATACACCATAACCCTTAATACAACAACCATTTTTAGGGGGTCGGAGCCCCCCCCCCCCCCCCCTAATTTTTTTCAAATTTCAATAAAATGCTACGAAATTTGGTATGATGATAGATCGACACCTTTTCTTACTGGTGGCCTGGCCGGATTTTTTAATTGATGGGCTATTTCGATACAACAAGCTGTTAAAAATCGTCTATTTCGCAATATTTAGCCACCTCCGTCAGCTTTATTTTTCGTCTTTGGAATGAGATCTAGATATCATTGGAATCGTCTGTCTTCATCTGCAGATTCTTAATCCGAAACCCGTTTTAAATTTCACCAAGAACTTCCGAAGATATTATCAAAATACTAAGGTGTAAATTTTTGTGACGTAAATCGCTTTAATTCTAATGTTTTTTTACTCAATTCTAGAATATTAATTATGGGTAATGAAAAAACAAGATGGAGAGTTTTAAACACTCAGCTAAATAATAATTAATATTCTAGAATAAAGACAACAAAACATCAGAATTATAAAGATTTACGTCTCTAAATGTACACATTAGTATTTTGATAATATCTTTACCAATTTTTGGTTAAATTTAAAACGGTTTTCAGATTCGGAATCTACAGACGAAGGCGGTTCTAATGATATCTAGATTACATTTCAAAGACGTAAAATAAAGTCTACGGAGGTGGTTAAACATTGCTAAATAGACATTTTTAAGGGATTGTTGTATGGAAATAACTGCGAAATTGAAAAATCCGGCCAGGCCACCAGTAAGAAAAGGTGTCGATCTATCATCATACCAAATTTCGTAGCATAAAGAAGTACTTTCTGTGCTAAGTATTATCACTCTACTCTACAACCCAGACAGTAAGCAAACATTGGGGGGTATCACCCCAAATCTATTTTTTTATTTTTATAGCAACTGTTCTGAAACTTTAACACAATTATCTGTGATCTTTAACTAAGAAACCTGAGTATGGATTCGTTCACAAACCATTTTGTTCGAAAAATATGGGATTTTTGTGCAGTTTCAAAATTTGGAAAGATTTTGAGGATATTTATGAAAAATATCTCATATAGAAGGATCTGTAGTACCAACCGGGTTGCAGTTCTCGGTCCAAGAGTTTGCCCCAATGAACCTAGATATGTAGGCTATCTTCTGTGAAATTTTTAATTCAAAATTATTGTTATTGAAAAATTTAGGGGGTTTTAGTATGTTCGGGCTATATTTCGGGTATCATATTATTTGGAGATAGACAAAGAGAAGCAGTTACCATGGTTACCAAATGGATCATAGAACATCCAAATGGACATATTTTACAAAACAACTCACGATTGTAGCCCTATAGATGCTGAACATTTTGGTATATTTTTGATAAAAATTGAGTAAAAAATAAAAACGTAGTAGGGAATTTAGTGATGATAAATGTCAAAATCGGCAAACTGAGAAAAGGGTTGTTTTATACAGAGATTCATGAATATAATCAATAAATTACTACTACTACTAGGTCGAGCGAACTCGGACAGTGGAAATGAGATCCTTACAGGCTTCCCGATTCTCCATTGAGCTACCCAAGCCTTTGCTTTCCTAACTTCCATGTCCTTTTTGCTATTCTCTATCCATGATCCAAGGTACTGGAAGTCGCCGACCTTCCTTAGTTGATTATTATCAATTACCAACATTATTATCAACATTACAATTCATGAATTCGGTCTTGGTGGCATTTATATGCAATCCAACCCCCTTGGCAGCCCTCTCCTCTTTATTTAGTAGAAGCTGTGCATCTGCTAGCGTATTAGAGAGCAGGGCGATGTCATCCGCAAAATCGATGTCTGTGACTGTAGTTGCTGGATATCTACTACTTCTGCGTTCTTGAAATGTGAATCCCAGATCCTCACCCTTTGTGGCCGTCCTCATTGTGTAATCCAGTACAATACAGTTATTGCAGTACACCAGCCAGGATTGAGAAAAACTCGGTCTCACCATCTGGTGAGAGTACCTGTGCTTCTATGTCACAATATAACAATCCAATGCCAGCAACGATTACTTCTGGTATTCCATAAGCTCTTATGATTTCTAGCATTTTACTTCTATGGATAGAGTCGAATGCTTTCTTGAAGTCCACAAAAGTCATGACCACGGGGAGATTCTTTGACTTAATTCCTTCAATCAGTCTCCGTTTTGCAAGTATCTGAGCTATTGTTGATCTATTTGGTCGAAATCCGTTTTGGCTCTTATGCAGTAGTTTCTCTATGTGAGGCCTAATCCTATATAGAATCATTTTATTGTATATTTTGGCAGCTACCACAAGCAGACATATCCCATGATAGTTTGTTGGTATACCGAGGTCTCCTTTCTTGGGGAGCGGCTTTAGTTGACCTTTAGTCCAAATTGGTGGTGGCTTTTCCCCTTTTAACATCCGGTTGCAAACATTCAATAATGGTCTGTTTAGCACTCCTGTTTTCATACCTCAGATGGGATTTCATCTAATCCACTCACTTTATTATTGGACATGCTTTTAATGCTTCTTTGGAGTTCGGCAGGTGTGAAGCACCTGTCTCTATAGGTAGTGTCTTTTCATATATTTTCCTTGTAGGGCTGACCTCGATGTTTGGTGGCTGCCCAAGCAGGTTGCTGAAGTGATTTTTCCACTTCCCAACACGTTCTTCAGGACTATCGGCTTTGAGGCTCCACTTTGCACAACTTTTCCGACCAGATACCTCATTTACAGTTTGCCAGGTAAGTCTTGATTGTTGCTGTAAGTGAGCAGTTGTAATTGCTTCAATTTTATCCAGTATGTAGTTTTCCTGGCTGATGTTCTAGAGTAAACCGCTTGTGGTCGCAACTCCTACAAGCGTCTTCGCAGTAGGTCGCAGTTGGTTGATCAATAAATTATGTTGTGGAAAAGTTATGTTTTGTTGTGGATAATTATTCGATGGTGAAAACCGATGTCACCACATGAAAGCCCTTCTATGAAACCGCAAAAGTAAAAGGAAAAAATTTCAAAACTGAAAATTTTGCAGTCGCATGGGGTGATACCCCCCTTAGATGGTTTAGCTGGCTATTACAGCCTCAGCAGAATAACTCTTCCCAATGCATCCCATGGGAAAATCTACAATGTTACTCACTCTACTATGTTAATTGGCGTGCAAACTAAATGACTGTTAGTTACACTGTGTGTTGGCTGCTATTGATTGCACTAATCTAATGTTTTATTTTGAAATCTTTGTGCCAACATTAATACTGTGGAGGCTGTATGCTTTTAAGGCTGAATGTTTACTCAGCCTCATAATGATTCTCCATAAGGCTAACATGATACCGGGTAGTTTGTAATATAAAAATCTGTTATAATAATAATATAATTGTTGTATTTAATTAATATCGTGGTTTACAGTGTTAATTATTAATCGCGGTTTACATTGAAACATCTCAACTTGTTTTATTTATTACAAAAATAATAACGAATTTGTCTTATCACTTCTTGTGCGCGATTGTATTGAATTCATGACAACTGCTGTTATTATTATTAATCAATTGACACCTCGACTCCTCTCGGACTACTCTATCCGATAGAACAAAATAACTTTGCTAACTGCTCTCTATCTTCTATAATCACAACAGCTTTTATAATTCATTAGATGATTACAACATAATAATTATAGTTTGAAGTTGTCTAGAAACTTTCTCATGCACCACCGGGACTCACACTAATTTATTATCAGACAGAACAAAAACCTTTTACTTGACTCGTACTGTCTCCTACGACTTGCTTCATGGGCCGCTGGCCCGTCTCTAGTTTTTGTAAAAACTTAATTCCAAATAGAATATTTCCACATATAGCAACACTGCAGGTAGATGCGGATGAGATACTGCTTGGAAACGATACGCCCCCATTTCAAAGTCCGATGAGTACACCACCCTCTCAAGTACATAGAGGGGACGAGGGATCCCCCAGTTACCCGTCCCTTCCGAGCCAGTCCAATGTGGTTGCCGAATTATCTCCAGGGGAGGCAAAAGTGCGTGCAAGGGAAATTATAAGTCGGATTCGTGGGACTGTTGATGGGCACATGGGGCCCACCAACCCCCACCCCCCCCCCCCCCCCCCCCCCCTCAGCCACATGGATCGGTTCGTCAGAATCTTCTGATTTATGGATCTGGAGCCATTCAGCCATGGAGCCATTCCATTCAGTCAGGTGTTGGTCCGTCTGTTGTCAGTCTGTCTGGTGACAGTCAGTCCGGTGTTGGTCAGTCTGGTGTTGCTTCGGTCAGTCTAGTGGTGTTCAGTCTGGAGTCAGTCAGTGACCTAATCTATATCTGCTGCCTCCAGTGCGGCTGACCGGGAGATTGTTTCTGAGATGTCTCGCCTTCTCAACTTGTTCTCTTACATATCCGAATTCGAGGACGCCGTTTTGACAGCCCTGATGATTCACCCTGCCCTCCTGTTTCAGAAGCGGCTGGTTCTGGAATGTCGCTTTACTTCTTGGAAACTCGGGCTCTTTTATGTACTAACAAAAGAGGCCAGTGAGATTCAGGCACATCTCGTTCGTAGATCCTCAAGTAACGCTGACCTCCATAATGCAGCAGCAGAGAGTGCATTATGCCATCATGTTGGTGGGCAACCTAAGTGCTGCTGTTCGCAGTTTGGGTGAGTTATCGAAGGGAGGTGTCCTCAAACTGGATAAGTCAGTAACTGACAAGAATGGTGTCTCAAAGATGGTGAGGGAATTTCTACTGGACATGCATCCGCTGCAGTATCAGCAGACCCATCAACTCTACTCACGGAGTACGACAGTGCACCCGAGTATCACAGTGTTCTCTTCGAGAAGATTGACGCGAGATTGAATGGTTCTGAGAAGCCTCCTCCATATCCATGGTAATGCTGCTGGACCTTCCAGACTAGATGTCCAAAGAGGAAAATATTTAGCAACTCGATTTCGGGGTTGTTCCACTGTTCTAGTATCGCAAGGGCTGCAAAGAAGATTGCTCAGAATTCACTGCACTCCACCTGTCTCTCCTCCCTATTTTCTGCTTTCCTTGTAGCCATTGACAAGTGCCCTGGGGTCAAGCCGATTGGCATGATTGTGATCGCCTGTATCTTAGATGACTTACATTAAGTTGGGGGGTCATTCTCATTGACATCAGGCCATTTTCTCATGGCCAATGCGGACACTGACGTCTGATGGGATTTAGAGGACGTGGAAGTTTCGCTGTTTTCCGACATTAATTCGAACTTTAACTTTATAACATTTTGAATTATTCTTGAAATATTATGTGTAAAGTTGTTAATATTACTGTATTAAAAAAGCAAAGGCTAAAATGTTATATCATAAAAATCCAAAAACCATATGAATCTTTGACAGGTTGAAGAAATACTGAAAGTGCAGAAAGTAATAGGATATGAAATAAAATCAAATGTAAGAATATAGAAATATAAATGTAAAATCAAGAGTAAAAATATATGACATGTGTGTAAATCACAATCAAGTAAAAACAATAAAGGAATGGAGGACCCCATGATGCTTTTGGGTTGTTGTAGTGTGAATCTAAGATATTCTCCATTTATGGTCATCATCATTACGTAATCCGTCAATTGTGAATTGTAATGGTGCCAATGTGTCACCTTGCCGTATACCAGCCAGGATTTGGTAGAACTCAATTTCAACCATCTGGTGAAAGTACCTGAGCTTCATTGTCATAATATAACAATCCAATGCCAACGATGATTACTTGTGGTTTTTTATTAGCTCTTAGGACTTCCAGCACTTTATCTTTATGGATGGAGTCGAATGCTTTCTTGAAAACCACAAAGGTTACAACAGTAGGAATGTTGAAATACCGAAGACTCTTTTCTTGGGGTGAGACTTTAGTTAACTTGTAATCATAATTGGTGGCGACTTTCCACTCTTTCAACATCCGCTTGCAAACATCCAATAATTGTATCTTCAATTATTGGGATTCCTGTTTTCCAAACATCAGCAGGGATTTTATCTAATCCATTCGCTTAGCTCAATGATTACACATACACATACCTTTAATGTTACTCTGGTGTTTGACAGGTGTGAAGTCTCCTGTAATTCACTCATTCAATTAACTTACAACATTACAGAAATTACGCATTTTCCAAGGTACCAATACTTACTATTTTGCAAAATGTTCAAGGCCTATTATTTTATTCACTCATAATTTTACTCACTATTATTCCTGCATACTATAAATAAAAAATAGTCTCTTGCTCTACAAATTTATTATATCCCCCCCCCCCCCCCCCCTCCAAGCTATTGCATTTCACATCAGTTAACAATTATTAAACACATCTAAATTACCTTCCAGTCCATCATAGTCACTGACGTCACCTTTAATGAAGAACGCAACTCGTTCAGGTTTCCCTTTGTTTAATTCATTGGCCACTTCTTTACCATTATCTTCAGCAACATCTATAATACAAACTTTACCTCCTCCTTCTACTACAACATTACAAATAGCTTTACCAATGCCACTACCTCCTCCTGTTACTATGGCTTTGATACTCTTAGGATCCATTTTATTTTAATATATCATTAATATTATTACTGTTATTATATTTAAATGTACTTCAAATATTTAAATTTAAATACTAGCAGTATTGTAGGCTTACAGTTTGTGTTTAATGAGATACATTATACTGTATTAATGTCAAGTTTTTATAAATTAAAAGTTCATCTATGTGGCTGACCAATACCTACCATAACACCTAATGTTACAGTAGGTGATGGGTGGAGCCCCTTATCTACTAAACAAATACCGGTACAAAGATCAATTTCTTAAGTACCAACTATACCAATGTGCGACGGACGGTACGCAAACAAGAAGTTGCACAAACGAGACATTACACCAACAAAATAGGATATGTTACTTTACGCAAACAGGGCGTTATGCAAACAGGACGTATGACAAACAGCTCTAAATTTGGCGTAATGTCTCATTATGATGGTGCATAATGGGTTACGTCGCGTTTTGGCAACTGTCACGTTTAGGCAACTCAAATTTGCGTTTCGGCAACTGAACAATTACGTGTCACCAACTGCTATAGTTGTGTTTCGGCAACTCGTAGTTGCATTTCGGGAACACATAGTTGCATTTCGGCGAACTGAAGTCGCGTTTCGTCAACTAGGTATCGTATCTGTATCTGTAATGTATTTGTGACTGCACTCATTATGTAAGTAAATTATAAATGACGACAAGTTTAAGTTAGTTATGCCGTTGTTAACTGTTTGAGTTAGTTAGTTAATTTTAAATATATCCACAGCTGAAGTTGTGGATGTAAACGTTTGGAACTTGAATCTGTCTGTCTGAAACACAAATCCCGTTTACAATTTCCAAGCGGAGTTTCTCTAATACAAAGCGAAACGCACCTTGCTGGGCGGGGTTTCCAGCTACAACTTCAGTAATAATTAATTTCAGTTACTAATATTTTTTTTTAATCATATTAATTTGTATAATTTATTTAATATATAATATTATATTATAATTAATAAGGTAATTTTTTTGAATATATTTTTTTAATATTTTGCTCACTCAGGCTTACCGGTACAATATTACGCTTACAAGGGGATATAGACTTCCACGACATGTGTAGTAGCCCTAACTTTGATTTTATGGATCAGACATAATAACAATAATTATTATTATTCATTTATTGTTGGTTTTATGTATGCCTCCGGTAATAGTCAGTAGTGTTGGAGTAGGCGTGGGTAAACTAATGTAGAATGAAATTGAATAATGGGAAACGTAATGAGGCAAAGGTAATAATCTATACTGTAGGCTCTACTGTATACAGTATCCAGTTGGCCTTTGTTTACGAATTGCCGAAACGCATCTATCAGTTTGCCTAAACGCATCTATCAGTTTGCCTAAGCGCATCCTGTTAACAGTTGCCGAAATGCAACTATGAGTTTCCGAAATGAAACTATGAGTTGCCGAAATGCATCACTCAGCTGCCGAAACGCAACCTTATTGTTACCATGTTACCGAAACGCGACTATGAGTTGCCGAAACGCCTCTCTAACGCTACTATCAGTTGCCGAAACGCGACAACACCGCATAATGTCCTACCCACCTACAAACAACGGCTCCTACCAGTCTATCATACACCCTTTAAAGCACATACGTACGAGGGGTTACTTCGCGTTTCGGCTACTGTCTCGTTTCGGCAACAGTGACGATTCGGCAAAAAGGATGCGTTTCGGCAAAAAAATTGCGTTTCGGCTAAAGTTGAAGATAAATTTCTAGATATGTTAGATCAGGGTTGAATTCAATAAGTTGTAGTGGTCTTTTTTATGTCAATTATGCAAGGTAGGTACAGTATTATTATTGTATTTATTTGTATGTAAATTATTTGTATGTACTGTAATTAATTTCGCACTACCAAATCGCCAGGGCGACAAATTTACCAACTTTATATTGCAGTGCGACATAATTTATCAGTATACACAGTCATACATTTATTTACTATGTATTTCCAGTATATCCAGAATGTCACCGCGTTATTATTAGGTTGTTCTAGAACGTTTAAGTGCATAATTTCAAATAATTCCCCACAAATAAATAAAATTAGATTCGCCATTGTTCATACTTATTATAACTTTTTGTTGGGCACAGCTTTGCAAAGTTGGCAATGACATCTAGGTGGAATCAAACTGGTGCCCTCTGGGTTGGAAGTCTGACGCTCTAACCAATCAGCTAACGGCTCAGTTCTGGATCCATTAGACCTGGAAATACTACCTGATACTTTGTATGTCCGCAATTTACCTCCTCATGGCCTCCCATATGTCAATAGCATAATCTGATGCCACTGTGCCTAGCCCTACTGTACTTGGCCGTCTTTAACCACTTTGTTCGCGCTTTCAGACCTTTGGCAGTTTAACCCGCCAAATTAGGATGTCTTCTAGATATTAAATCGCTTTTTAGCCTATGACAAATA
>JAUCBJ010003245.1:0-29835 GCA_032718475.1 Nemertoderma westbladi
ATTTTTATAGCAACTGTTCTGAAACTTTAACACAATTATCTGTGATCTTTAACTAAGAAACCTGAGTATGGATTCGTTCACAAACCATTTTGTTCGAAAAATATGGGATTTTTGTGCAGTTTCAAAATTTGGAAAGATTTTGAGGATATTTATGAAAAATATCTCATATAGAAGGATCTGTAGTACCAACCGGGTTGCAGTTCTCGGTCCAAGAGTTTGCCCCAATGAACCTAGATATGTAGGCTATCTTCTGTGAAATTTTTAATTCAAAATTATTGTTATTGAAAAATTTAGGGGGTTTTAGTATGTTCGGGCTATATTTCGGGTATCATATTATTTGGAGATAGACAAAGAGAAGCAGTTACCATGGTTACCAAATGGATCATAGAACATCCAAATGGACATATTTTACAAAACAACTCACGATTGTAGCCCTATAGATGCTGAACATTTTGGTATATTTTTGATAAAAATTGAGTAAAAAATAAAAACGTAGTAGGGAATTTAGTGATGATAAATGTCAAAATCGGCAAACTGAGAAAAGGGTTGTTTTATACAGAGAGTCATGAATATAATCAATAAATTACTACTACTACTAGGTCGAGCGAACTCGGACAGTGGAAATGAGATCCTTACAGGCTTCCCGATTCTCCATTGAGCTACCCAAGCCTTTGCTTTCCTAACTTCCATGTCCTTTTTGCTATTCTCTATCCATGATCCAAGGTACTGGAAGTCGCCGACCTTCCTTAGTTGATTATTATCAATTACCAACATTATTATCAACATTACAATTCATGAATTCGGTCTTGGTGGCATTTATATGCAATCCAACCCCCTTGGCAGCCCTCTCCTCTTTATTTAGTAGAAGCTGTGCATCTGCTAGCGTATTAGAGAGCAGGGCGATGTCATCCGCAAAATCGATGTCTGTGACTGTAGTTGCTGGATATCTACTACTTCTGCGTTCTTGAAATGTGAATCCCAGATCCTCACCCTTTGTGGCCGTCCTCATTGTGTAATCCAGTACAATACAGTTATTGCAGTACACCAGCCAGGATTGAGAAAAACTCGGTCTCACCATCTGGTGAGAGTACCTGTGCTTCTATGTCACAATATAACAATCCAATGCCAGCAACGATTACTTCTGGTATTCCATAAGCTCTTATGATTTCTAGCATTTTACTTCTATGGATAGAGTCGAATGCTTTCTTGAAGTCCACAAAAGTCATGACCACGGGGAGATTCTTTGACTTAATTCCTTCAATCAGTCTCCGTTTTGCAAGTATCTGAGCTATTGTTGATCTATTTGGTCGAAATCCGTTTTGGCTCTTATGCAGTAGTTTCTCTATGTGAGGCCTAATCCTATATAGAATCATTTTATTGTATATTTTGGCAGCTACCACAAGCAGACAGATCCCATGATAGTTTGTTGGTATACCGAGGTCTCCTTTCTTGGGGAGCGGCTTTAGTTGACCTTTAGTCCAAATTGGTGGTGGCTTTTCCCCTTTTAACATCCGGTTGCAAACATTCAATAATGGTCTGTTTAGCACTCCTGTTTTCATACCTCAGATGGGATTTCATCTAATCCACTCACTTTATTATTGGACATGCTTTTAATGCTTCTTTGGAGTTCGGCAGGTGTGAAGCACCTGTCTCTATAGGTAGTGTCTTTTCATATATTTTCCTTGTAGGGCTGACCTCGATGTTTGGTGGCTGCCCAAGCAGGTTGCTGAAGTGATTTTTCCACTTCCCAACACGTTCTTCAGGACTATCGGCTTTGAGGCTCCACTTTGCACAACTTTTCCGACCAGATACCTCATTTACAGTTTGCCAGGTAAGTCTTGATTGTTGCTGTAAGTGAGCAGTTGTAATTGCTTCAATTTTATCCAGTATGTAGTTTTCCTGGCTGATGTTCTAGAGTAAACCGCTTGTGGTCGCAACTCCTACAAGCGTCTTCGCAGTAGGTCGCAGTTGGTTGATCAATAAATTATGTTGTGGAAAAGTTATGTTTTGTTGTGGATAATTATTCGATGGTGAAAACCGATGTCACCACATGAAAGCCCTTCTATGAAACCGCAAAAGTAAAAGGAAAAAATTTCAAAACTGAAAATTTTGCAGTCGCATGGGGTGATACCCCCCTTAGATGGTTTAGCTGGCTATTACAGCCTCAGCAGAATAACTCTTCCCAATGCATCCCATGGGAAAATCTACAATGTTACTCACTCTACTATGTTAATTGGCGTGCAAACTAAATGACTGTTAGTTACACTGTGTGTTGGCTGCTATTGATTGCACTAATCTAATGTTTTATTTTGAAATCTTTGTGCCAACATTAATACTGTGGAGGCTGTATGCTTTTAAGGCTGAATGTTTACTCAGCCTCATAATGATTCTCCATAAGGCTAACATGATACCGGGTAGTTTGTAATATAAAAATCTGTTATAATAATAATATAATTGTTGTATTTAATTAATATCGTGGTTTACAGTGTTAATTATTAATCGCGGTTTACATTGAAACATCTCAACTTGTTTTATTTATTACAAAAATAATAACGAATTTGTCTTATCACTTCTTGTGCGCGATTGTATTGAATTCATGACAACTGCTGTTATTATTATTAATCAATTGACACCTTGACTCCTCTCGGACTACTCTATCCGATAGAACAAAATAACTTTGCTAACTGCTCTCTATCTTCTATAATCACAACAGCTTTTATAATTCATTAGATGATTACAACATAATAATTATAGTTTGAAGTTGTCTAGAAACTTTCTCATGCACCACCGGGACTACCCTCACACTAATTTATTATCAGACAGAACAAAAACCTTTTACTTGACTCGTACTGTCTCCTACGACTTGCTTCATGGGCCGCTGGCCCGTCTCTAGTTTTTGTAAAAACTTAATTCCAAATAGAATATTTCCACATATAGCAACACTGCAGGTAGATGCGGATGAGATACTGCTTGGAAACGATACGCCCCCATTTCAAAGTCCGATGAGTACACCACCCTCTCAAGTACATAGAGGGGACGAGGGATCCCCCAGTTACCCGTCCCTTCCGAGCCAGTCCAATGTGGTTGCCGAATTATCTCCAGGGGAGGCAAAAGTGCGTGCAAGGGAAATTATAAGTCGGATTCGTGGGACTGTTGATGGGCACATGGGGCCCACCAACCCCCACCCCCCCCCCCCCCCCCCCCCCTCAGCCACATGGATCGGTTCGTCAGAATCTTCTGATTTATGGATCTGGAGCCATTCAGCCATGGAGCCATTCCATTCAGTCAGGTGTTGGTCCGTCTGTTGTCAGTCTGTCTGGTGACAGTCAGTCCGGTGTTGGTCAGTCTGGTGTTGCTTCGGTCAGTCTAGTGGTGTTCAGTCTGGAGTCAGTCAGACTGGAGGTGGTCAGTCTTGTGTCGGTCAGTCTGGTATGGATAACTCTGGTGGCGGCCAGTCTGGTGTCAGTCATTCTGGTGTTGGTCATTCTGTGGTCAGTCATACCGGTGTTGGGCAGTCTGGTATGGTCAGTCTGATGTCAGTCATTCCGGTGTTGGTCGGTGTTTGTCAGTCAGTCCACAGTTTGTCAGTCTGGTGGCGGTTAGTCTGGGCTCAATCAATCCTATGATGGTCAGTCTGGTGTTATTCATTCCGGTTTACCTCAGTCTGGTGTGAGTCATTCTGGTGTTGGTCAGTCTGGTGTCAGTCAGTCTGGTGTCATTCATTCCAGTTTTCCTCACTCTGGTGTCGTTCAGTCTGGTGTGCGTCTTTCCGGTGTTGGTCAGCCTGGTGTCAGTCAGCCTGATGTTGGTCAGTCTGGGTTCCGACAGTCTGGAGTTGGTCAGTCTTGTGTCAGTCAGTCTGGTGTCAGTCAGTCTGGTGTCGGTCAGTCTTGTGTCAGTCATTCTGGTATTGGTCAGTCTGGGGTCAGTCAGTCCAGAGTTAGTCAGTCTTGTGGTGGTCAGTCTGGGCTCAATCAATCCTGTGATGGTCAGTCTGGTGTCATTCATTCCGGTGTAAGGGTATATCGAGCTTATAACTTAATAGTTCATTGGTGACCTAATCTATATCTGCTGCCTCCAGTGCGGCTGACCGGGAGATTGTTTCTGAGATGTCTCGCCTTCTCAACTTGTTCTCTTACATATCCGAATTCGAGGACGCCGTTTTGACAGCCCTGATGATTCACCCTGCCCTCCTGTTTCAGAAGCGGCTGGTTCTGGAATGTCGCTTTACTTCTTGGAAACTCGGGCTCTTTTATGTACTAACAAAAGAGGCCAGTGAGATTCAGGCACATCTCGTTCGTAGATCCTCAAGTAACGCTGACCTCCATAATGCAGCAGCAGAGAGTGCATTCTGCCATCATATGTTGGTGGGCAACATAAGTGCTGCTGTTCGCAGTTTGGCTGAGTTATCGAAGGGAGGTGTCCTCAAACTGGATAAGTCAGGAACTGACAAGAATGGTGTCTCAAAGATGGTGAGGGAATTTCTACTGGACATGCATCCGCTGCAGTATCAGCAGACCCATCAACTCTACTCAGGGAGTACGACAGTGCACCCGAGTATCACAGTGTTCTCTTCGAGAAGATTGACGCGAGATTGAATGGTTCTGAGAAGCCTCCTCCATATCCATGGTAATGCTGCTGGACCTTCCAGACTAGATGTCCAAAGAGGAAAATATTTAGCAACTCGATTTCGGGGTTGTTCCACTGTTCTAGTATCGCAAGGGCTGCAAAGAAGATTGCTCAGAATTCACTGCACTCCACCTGTCTCTCCTCCCTATTTTCTGCTTTCCTTGTAGCCATTGACAAGTGCCCTGGGGTCAAGCCGATTGGCATGATTGTGATCGCCTGTATCTTAGATGACTTACATTAAGTTGGGGGGTCATTCTCATTGACATCAGGCCATTTTCTCATGGCCAATGCGGACACTGACGTCTGATGGGATTTAGAGGACGTGGAAGTTTCGCTGTTTTCCGACATTAATTCGAACTTTAACTTTATAACATTTTGAATTATTCTTGAAATATTATGTGTAAAGTTGTTAATATTACTGTTTTAAAAAAGCAAAGGCTAAAATGTTATATCATAAAAATCCAAAAACCATATGAATCTTTGACAGGTTGAAGAAATACTGAAAGTGCAGAAAGTAATAGGATATGAAATAAAATCAAATGTAAGAATATAGAAATATAAATGTAAAATCAAGAGTAAAAATATATGACATGTGTGTAAATCACAATCAAGTAAAAACAATAAAGGAATGGAGGACCCCATGATGCTTTTGGGTTGTTGTAGTGTGAATCTAAGATATTCTCCATTTATGGTCATCATCATTACGTAATCCGTCAATTGTGAATTGTAATGGTGCCAATGTGTCACCTTGCCGTATACCAGCCAGGATTTGGTAGAACTCAATTTCAACCATCTGGTGAAAGTACCTGAGCTTCATTGTCATAATATAACAATCCAATGCCAACGATGATTACTTGTGGTTTTTTATTAGCTCTTAGGACTTCCAGCACTTTATCTTTATGGATGGAGTCGAATGCTTTCTTGAAAACCACAAAGGTTACAACAGTAGGAATGTTGAAATACCGAAGACTCTTTTCTTGGGGTGAGACTTTAGTTAACTTGTAGTCATAATTGGTGGCGACTTTCCACTCTTTCAACATCCGCTTGCAAACATCCAATAATTGTATCTTCAATTATTGGGATTCCTGTTTTCCAAACATCAGCAGGGATTTTATCTAATCCATTCGCTTAGCTCAATGATTACACATACACATACCTTTAATGTTACTCTGGTGTTTGACAGGTGTGAAGTCTCCTGTAATTCACTCATTCAATTAACTTACAACATTACAGAAATTACGCATTTTCCAAGGTACCAATACTTACTATTTTGCAAAATGTTCAAGGCCTATTATTTTATTCACTCATAATTTTACTCACTATTATTCCTGCATACTATAAATAAAAAATAGTCTCTTGCTCTACAAATTTATTATATCCCCCCCCCCCCCCCCCCCTCCAAGCTATTGCATTTCACATCAGTTAACAATTATTAAACACATCTAAATTACCTTCCAGTCCATCATAGTCACTGACGTCACCTTTAATGAAGAACGCAACTCGTTCAGGTTTCCCTTTGTTTAATTCATTGGCCACTTCTTTACCATTATCTTCAGCAACATCTATAATACAAACTTTACCTCCTCCTTCTACTACAACATTACAAATAGCTTTACCAATGCCACTACCTCCTCCTGTTACTATGGCTTTGATACTCTTAGGATCCATTTTATTTTAATATATCATTAATATTATTACTGTTATTATATTTAAATGTACTTCAAATATTTAAATTTAAATACTAGCAGTATTGTAGGCTTACAGTTTGTGTTTAACCCTATTAGTACCGGGCTATAAAATGTTGTACAAATACCGGGAGGGGGTCATATTGACCCCCCCCTCTAAAATCTACAAATATTTACGAAAACGTCTGATTTTTTGTTTGTACGTAGGTATCACTTGTCTGGATCCGACCAAAAAAAGAAATTTTCGAAAAAATCTACTGGGGTGGTTATATTGCAGCACCAAAATTACAAGTAGTGCACAATTTTCACAAAATTTGAAAGTTACATTTTCGGCTAATTATTTTTCAATACAGGTTTTTTGGGGTGCAAAATACATTGGAAAATATTTAAAAATGATATGATTACTATAAATGGCTGTTTAGTCCTCTCTGCGTAGGAAAAAAATGAAAAAAACAAGTAACCAGCACTTTTCAGTTAGAACACAAAATTTTTAATTCACTTATACGATGCTATAAATTCGCATTTTCAGGTTTTCGAGGGCGCTGATTCTAATGGAATACATTTCTAATATGCCAGATCATTGCTACTTGTATTTTTCGGCGTAACTTAGCAAATGTTGGTGCTAGCACCAAATTTCGTACCCATCACCAAAAAGTACAAGTTTGCGATGTCCAGTGCTGTTTTTATTGATTCCATCGGATTCAGGACCCTCATAAACCCGTATAACGCAATAAACAAGGTGATACTATCTACTTATCAACTTGCATATTTTCCAAAATTTGGTGCTGGCACAACAATTTTCACCCACCGGCGAAAAATACAAGTTTGAGAACTCTTATGAAATTTTTACTGATTCCATTGAATTCAGAACCATCACAAACCCGTATAACGCAAGAAACAAGGTGACAAAATCAATTGATATATTGGATGGTTTTCAAAATTTGGTGCTAGCACCACATTTTGCACCCACATCCGAAAAATACAAGTTTGAGATGTCTAGTTCGATAATTATATTTTCCATTGAATTCAGAACAGCCATAAACCTCTAAAACGCAAGAAATAAATTGTCACAAGCAATTTTATATATTGAATGGATTTTCAAAATTTCGTGCTAGCACCAAAATTAGCACACAGCACCGAAAAATACAAGTTTGATACGCTTGGTTCAACTCGTATATATTTCATCGAATCCAGAACCTCAAAAAACCCCAATTGCGTAAAAAACAAGTTTCAAACAATCAATTTACAAAATTGACTTATTTCAAAATTTGGTGCTGGCACCAAAATTTGGCACCCATCGAAAAAAACAAGTTTGAAATTTCTAAATCAATTTATATGAATTCCATCCAATTTCTAACACCAAAAAACCGGTGTAAATCAAAAATAGAGATGTTACAATTCATATTTAATGAAATGTAATTTTCAAAAAACGTCTCAAAAAAAGTGCCAAAAGTAGGGTTCAAAAATGGTGCTATAACTCGAAAAGTACCCAATATTTTTGAAAACGGTTTTCACTACCATGACGACAATAGATTTTTAGGAAAAGTCATAAAATTTCAGATTCCCAACTGCGTTTGTTTCAGAATTATAATAAAAAAACCACGGAGGGGGTCATATTGACCCCCCCCCGGGTTTAATAGGGTTAATGAGATACATTATACTGTATTAATGTCAAGTTTTTATAAATTAAAAGTTCATCTATGTGGCTGACCAATACCTACCATAACAACTAATGTTACAGTAGGTGATAGGTGGAGCCCCTTATCTACTAAACAAATACCGGTACAAAGATCAATTTCTTAAGTACCAACTATACCAATGTGCGACGGACGGTACGCAAACAAGAAGTTGCACAAACGAGACATTACACCAACAAAATAGGATATGTTACTTTACGCAAACAGGGCGTTATGCAAACAGGACGTATGACAAACAGCTCTAAATTTGGCGTAATGTCTCATTATGATGGTGCATAATGGGTTACGTCGCGTTTTGGCAACTGTCACGTTTAGGCAACTCAAATTTGCGTTTCGGCAACTGAACAATTACGTGTCACCAACTGCTATAGTTGTGTTTCGGCAACTCGTAGTTGCATTTCGGGAACACATAGTTGCATTTCGGCGAACTGAAGTCGCGTTTCGGCAACTAGGTATCGTATCTGTATCTGTAATGTATCTGTGACTGCACTCATTATGTAAGTAAATTATAAATGATGACATGTTTAAGTTAGTTATAGTTTTTGACGGCAGAGTTGTTATCTGTTTGAGTTAGTTAGTTAATTTTAAATATATCCACAGCTGAAGTTGTGGATGTAAACGTTTGGAACTGGAATCTGTCTGTCTGAAACACAAATCCCGTTTACAATTTCCAAGCGGAGTTTTTCTAATACAAAGCGAAACGCACCTTGCTGGGCGGGGTTTCCAGCTACAACTTCAGTAATAATTAATTTCAGTTACTAATATTTTTTTTTAATCATATTAATTTGTATAATTTATATAATATATAATATTATATTATAATTAATAAGGTAATTTTTTTGAATATATTTTTTTAATATTTTGCTCACTCAGGCTTACCGGTACAATATTACGCTTACAAGGGGATATAGACTTCCACGACATGTGTAGTAGCCCTAACTTTGATTTTATGGATCAGACATAATAACAATAATTATTATTATTCATTTATTGTTGGTTTTATGTATGCCTCCGGTAATAGTTAGTAGTGTTGGAGTAGGCGTGGGTAAACTAATGTAGAATGAAATTGAATAATGGGAAACGTAATGAGGCAAAGGTAATAATCTATACTGTAGGCTCTACTGTATACAGTATCCAGTTGGCCTTTGTTTACGAATTGCCGAAACGCATCTATCAGTTTGCCTGAACGCATCTATCAGTTTGCCTAAGCGCATCCTGTTAACAGTTGCCGAAATGCAACTATGAGTTTCCGAAATGAAACTATGAGTTGCCGAAATGCATCACTCAGCTGCCGAAACGCAACCTTATTGTTACCATATTACCGAAACGCGACTATGAGTTGCCGAAACGCCTCTCTAACGCTACTATCAGTTGCCGAAACGCGACAACACCGCATAATGTCCTACCCACCTACAAACAACGGCTCCTACCAGTCTATCATACACCCTTTAAAGCACATACGTACGAGGGGTTACTTCGCGTTTCGGCTACTGTCGCGTTTCGGCAACAGTGACGATTCGGCAAAAAGGATGCGTTTCGGCAAAAAAGTTGCGTTTCGGCTAAAGTTGAAGATAAATTTCTAGATATGTTAGATCAGGGTTGAATTCAATAAGTTGTAGTGGTCTTTTTTATGTCAATTATGCAAGGTAGGTACAATATTATTATTGTATTTATTTGTATGTAAATTATTTGTATGTACTGTAATTAATTTCGCACTACCAAATCGCCAGGGCGACAAAATTACCAACTTTATATTGCAGTGCGACATAATTTATCAGTATACACAGTCATACATTTATTTACTATGTATTTCCAGTATATCCAGTATGTCACCGCGTTATCATTAGGTTGTTCTAGAACGTTTAAGTGCATAATTTCAAATAATTCCCCACAAATAAATAAAATTACATTCGCCATTGTTCATACTTATTATAACTTTTTGTTGGGCACAGCTTTGCAAAGTTGGCAATGACATCTAGGTGGTATCAAACTGGTGCCCTCTGGGTTGGAAGTCTGACGCTCTAACCAATCAGCTAACGGCTCAGTTCTGGATCCATTAGACCTGGAAATACTACCTGATACCTTGTATGTCCGCAATTTACCTCCTCATGGCCTCCCATATGTCAATAGCATAATCTGATGCCACTGTGCCTAGCCCTACTGTACTTGGCCGTCTTTAACCACTTCAATCACAACCTTCACAACTGCAACTGAAAGTGTAGGGTATATTAACCATGAACTATCACGGCTACAATGATTAATTATACAACCTAATTACTAATTTAGAGAGGACAGTTACAGCCATAGAGAAATATGGCCGGTATATTTTTATAATTTATTACTGGTGTTTTGGTGAATGAGTGGTTTCATATTATTATGACTTTTGTTGGGCACAGCTTTGCAAAGTCGGCAATGACGTCCAGGTGGGATCGAAGTGTTAAACTCTGGGTTGGAAGTTATAATAATTATAAAAGTTAAAATAATATGAAACAACTCATTCACTCAAAACACCAGTGATAAATTATAAAATTTTTTCATAATTGGCACTTCTTTTACGGCCGTAAACGCTATAAAGTATGTAACGCTAAAAAGTGCTAGTTTATCAACAATGACGTAGGCCTATATAGTTAAATTAATTATTGGTTCAGTAATAACTGGGACTTGGATTCTACAAAACTCTGTAATTGCTTCTCTTTATTTATTATCTTTATTATTCACTTAACGTCACTTAATTCATATTACTAGGCGTCCTACATCTAGGGTACCTGTACCTCTACGGTACCTGTACCTCTACGGTACCTGTACCTCTACGGTACGTGTACCTCTAGGGTACCTGTACCTCTACGGTACCTGTACCTCTAGGGTACCTGTACCTCTAGGGTACCTGTACCTCTACGGTACCTGTACCTCTATGGTACATGTACCTCTACGGTACGTGTACCTCTAGGGTACCTGTACCTCTACGGTACCTGTACCTCTACGGTACCTGTACCTCTACGGTACCTGTACCTCTAGGGTACCTGTACCTCTAGGGTACCTGTACCTCTACGGTACCTGTACCTCTAGGGTACCTGTACCTCTATGGTACATGTACCTCTACGGTACGTGTACCTCTAGGGTACCTGTACCTCTACGGTACCTGTACCTCTAGGGTACCTGTACTTCTAGGGTACCTGTACCTCTACGGTACCTGTACCTCTACGGTACCTGTACCTCTACGGTACCTGTACCTCTAGGGTACCTGTACCTCTACGGTACCTGTACCTCTGGGGTACCTGTACCTCTACGGTACATGTACCACTAGGGTACCTGTACCTCTATGGTACTACTAGGATCGGCATGCTGCATTGCAGCTGCATTTTTAAGAATGCTGTGCCGGCTTGTCAACAAAATTGCACCGCCACAACTCCCTATCACCCATGACATTTGCTAGATCATCCGCATCTTTAAGGCCAGTGTCCTTTAAGATGCGTCTCAAGAAAGTCATGGGCTGTCCACCATGCTTATTCACTCCATGAGGCTGCCAAAGTACAAGATTATGCACTGGCTGGTCCTCACGGCGAAAGCAATGTCCTGCAAAGCGGAGGCGATTTTGTTCTAGTGTCAAGCTTGGGGGAACCAATGAGACACCTCCAATGTTATATAGTGTCTGGTTGGAGATGTGTGCATTGTACTTGACACAATGTACCCGGCGTAGCATTCTTGTGAATGTGCCATCCAGAGATTTGGTGTCCTCAGCAGTTAGAGCCCAGCATGGACTCCCGTAGAGGAGTACTGGAACTACAACTAAATAATCGGACCTTAAGTTTCCGATTAATTCTAGGTGACTTCCAAATCCTGGAAAGCCTATTCAAGGCTGCCCATGCCTTTCCCTTACGTATTCGAAGGTCCTCACCTGACTTCCGGATCCATGATCCCAGGTAACAGAAGTCGTCCACATGCTCAAGCATACCATCCTTTGAGCTTATGCTCATCCGATCAGAGACTTGCTGAGGACTTTCAAAGTTAACTATCAGAATTTTGGTCTTTCTGGAGTTAATAAAAAGACCAACACTAGAAGCAGCATGTTCTAATGAGCTGAGGAGCCGCTGGGCTCCCTCTAATGATTCTGAGAGTACTCCTAAGTCATCAGCAAAGTCTAGATCAGTTAGGTACTTGGCAGGATTTCCTCGACTTCTGGAGCCAGTAGGTGGAGTTATCATCACCCCATCATCATTATGATGATCTAAGGACATGCGTAGAACATAGTCAACCACAATAATGAACAAGAATGGTGCAAGTGTGTCTCCTTGGAGGACGCCCCATAACACTTCAAATGGTTCTGTGTCACCGTCAACAGTAGACACAAATGTTGTCGAACCATCGTATACTGATCTGATTGCTGCAATAATTTCATCAGGAATCCCATATAATGAAAGTATGCTGAACATACGTGAGCGAGAGACTGAATCAAAGGCCTTGAAGAAGTCAACAAAGATAACAGCCAGATGCCTGTCTTTCTTTTTTGATAACTCTTCAATAATCCTTCTAAGTGCCAAAATGGGCTCCATGGTCCCACGACCTTTACGGAACCCATTCTGATTTCCACGTAGCAGTCTCTCAATGGGATCCCTGATGCGATTTAATAGAATTCTATTGTATAGTTTTGCAGCAATCGAGATCAATGAGATTCCCCGAAAAGAACCATAGAGTGTTAGGTTGCCCTTCTTGGGAACTGGCACCAACTTATTTGTTTTCATTTCTTGTGGGACTCTTGTTGTAAGGTACATGTCTACTATGATGGGATAGATGAGCTTTAAACACTCAGGTATTTTAAAGACCTCAGGGGGAACACCATCTACTCCACTGGCACGATTGGTCTTAATGCTCTTTGCAGCAGCCTTCACTTCTGCAAAGGAGATATCGCCAATGGGAATATCTGGGAGTACAGACTCAGACACTTTTACTTCTATAAAGTTATCAGGCAATACCCTGTCATTATTGAGGAGCTTTTCAAAGTGGGCTTTCCAACCATTGAGGCGATCGGCTGGTGATTCAGCCTTAACCTTGGTGGTTGGTTGGCTTTTCCGCCCAATAAGCAGATTGATCGATTTCCATGCCTGGGATGATTGCCTGCTGTCGTCAGCATCATTGATGGCATCAACCTGTTGGTTTATTAGCTCCTGTAGATTAACAGAGTACTGCCTGTTCAGGGACCTAGATGCAGCTTTAACTGCATTCTTGGCCGCTGTAGTCTGTTTGAGTCGGGACTCTTTCTGCGCCTTATGAAGGTCATTTCGGCACTTCTGAATTTTGTTGTCAGTCCAGGGGGCCCTTTTCCTGTTTTGAGGGTATACAGGAACTGTTTCTGCAGCTGCTAACTTAACTGCTTCTGTAAAGGCAGTATAGCCCTCACAGTGATCTGCCGCCTCAGAGGCAAGAGCCTCATACCTGTTGCTCAGCTGTAGTGTGAAGCTGGATCTCACACTTGGCTGTTACAACAGAGAGGACCAGTCATGCCGTGGCAAGGCAGATTTCGTTGTTCTGCTAGCACGCAGACTAAGTCTTACCTTGGCCACAATAAGGCGGTGATCACTGGAGAAGGGTCGAAGTGTAAATGCATTACAGTCTTGTATAGAGCTCCTGTATTTCCTACGAAACAGAATATGGTCTATCTGGGACTTGTGACCACTGGGTCCACTATGAGTCCATAGCTTTCCAGTTCGCTTCTTGAACTGGGTTCCAGCCGAAAACAATCCATTTCCAGAGATAAAATCCTGAAGATGGACAGAATTTCGGTTAACACTATTGCTATAGACCCAGGGCGATGTAGGTGATTGATGCAGACTTGCATTAAAGTCTCCCAGGAATGTTAAGAATGCATGCTGATCCACTCCATCAGTTGCTGCTTGTAGATTGTGGTAGAAATTTTCCACCTCCTCTACAGGGGCAACACTAGTTGGAGAGTAGCACACAATCAGAACCACCTTAGGAAACTTCTTAGCCAGTCTTCCAGAACATGAGAAGTGGCAACGGATGATGCGGTTAGAGATTTGGTCTATTTTGTCCAATGCTGCATGTGCAGTTGGATTCATCAATAGACCAATTCCACCATTGCCACTATCATCTGCTGACGCGAGGGCGAGTCGCCAACCGCCCCCCATGTCCTTAATCAGAACCTCATCAGTCTGTCCAGTCTGCATTCGGTGCTCTTGAACACCCACTGCGCTAAGAGAAAGCTTATCTGCATGTACCTCTAGGGTACCTGTACCTCTATGGTACATGTACCTCTAGGGTACCTGTACCTCTAGGGTACATGTACCTCTAGGGTACCTGTACCTCTAGGGTACATGTACCTCTAGGGTACCTGTACCTCTAGGGTACCTGTACCTCTACGGTACCTGTACCTCTAGGGTACCTGTACAGTAGCTTGTAATACAGTACATAAATTGGGTCTTGTAGTGTTTTAGTTTTAGTTTTTTATTCTTATAATTCTAATAATACGTGATTGCCCTCGTCTTCGGCATTTGCAGCTGAATTGGGCTGATTGATGCTGATACATTAAAACACCTTGTGGTGCTGAAATTTCATTTCAACTCAGTTTCGATTTAAAAAGCTGTCACCCTATTCTTTCCGGTAATTCGTTCCTAAAACTACAATGATAACATCACAGATGGCAGGGCAGTGCACGAATATTTGAAACAAACCAAACCTAAGCAGAGAAACTAAATCAAATTTGTGGGGCGAGTCATAACTGCGAGCCATCAGCGAAATGTTATAATTATACTATGGCCGTTTTCTAAATGTCGGGTGTGCGTGTCAGTGTGTATGTCGTAAGCCAATATATAACTAGCCATAGTACAGTACTAGTGTTATTATTATTTGCTAATGTGATATAACAGTACAAACCAACCTTAATGTTTATACCACCGGTCTCTTTTACTTTCCTGCAATGGGCTGGGCACACTGCAGAGGGCGTACTCTACAGTACTCCAAGGTGTATTTTTTTCTTGAAGTCCCCCATCTGTACACAATATTTGTATCACCCTCCTTCGATCCCGTCACAGTCATAAACTGCCACCTACAACTGAAACTGTGACTGCAAGACAAGATGAGTGAAGGAGGAATACCCCAACAGTCAGAGGGGGGGAGAAGACTGCCGCGGAACCCGGATGACACCAACCAAACGATCCGAGAGGCCGCGACAAGACGGTATCTCCCTGCCATGCCGGATTCGCCAACGAGGGACAATCCGGCTACCCAAGCGGAGGGCGGCCGTCAACTACGAGGGAGAGAGAGAGATGAGTCGATGCACGACGACGACGGCGGTTGGAGTACCGAAGTCACCGGCCAGCCACAGGCCAAGGGCGATGGACGGCCCACCGGAACGGCGATGGTGGGGCCGCCGGTACGATGCCGAACGAGGAGAGAAGGTAGAGTCGACGAAGAGGACGTCGGGATGAGTGATCGGCTATGACGGGCCTACAACGCCACAAAGAAACTACTCAAAGAGGCTAAGGAGGGGAGAAAGGTAGACCAGCCTGAACTATACAAGAGGCTAGGTGAATCGAATAAACATTTTCGTTATTTAGTCCGTTTTGGACAGGGAGAACTGGTGAGTGAGAGAGCGAGGGGGGTCGCCACAGAACTGTTTGAATTGTGGTGGTCCGGAGTAATGGAGCAATGAGTAGTGTACGTAGGTCCTTAATTAGTGGATGCTAGGGTAATTAAGTTAGTGGGGGGATGGGCGGACCCGCACGGCGGCGAACCCGAGTTTAACCCCGAGGATTCGGTGTCGTCAGTAAGCGAGAACCCCAGAAAGCGGGGGAAAATTAGTAGAACAGAGAGGCGACGGGAGTCTGTCGGAAGTCCACTACATCCTCCGCAAAAGCAAGAAGGGTGTTAGAGATAGATCTGGCATGTCAATTAGACATTGTGGTGCTGGATCAGAAGGAATTGGGGAGACAATTAGACGAGGGAACTGCACTATTGGAGAGAGAGAGAGAATTAGCGAGATAATGTAAAGAGAGAGCCGAGAGGGTGGCGAGAAACTGTAGAGAGCGGGAAGCGAGGGAGGCAGAATTAGCGAACCAAAGTTTGAGAGAGGATAGAGAGAGAGAGAGAGAGAGCGGGAAAGCGTATGCGGGATGATATGCATATCTGGTTGAGGGGGCTTATGCAATACCAGGCGAAGCAAAAGCGCCGGTTAGAACTGGCAAAGTTGGGATTATCGGAGAGTGAGGCTGGTTCGGGTAGTATTTACGAGGAACCAGAAGTAATGGAAACCTTTGTTAATACCCCACTTACAGGTACCGGACGACAGACCCAGGACTGGTGTAACTGTACTGGCGGGGGGGGGGGGGGGGTAATAATAATATGTTAGAAGGAATTAATATTAACCCCTTCAGTATGGGTGCGCGGTGCGGGTGCTCGTCATCACTACAACCACGGTGACGAGCATGCACTCGTCATAAGTTCAATGCATTTTAACCAGTCTTGACATTCACCCGGTGACAGAAACTTAGTAATTTAAACCTCCCGCGCACTATAGAAGCCTCCTATAACTTATATAGTGCGCGGGAGATTTAAAATACCAAGTTCAATAGGCTTTAAGTTGACTAATGGAATACCGGAATAGGTAGGATATACTGTATACTGTAGCCTACACTGCATTCTATACAGTTCTATACTGATGGGTGACAGCAGTAGGCCTAAGCGAAAAACTAGACCTGTAAGTTACTACGGGTTTGAGACTGTTGATAGTGGTAGTGAAGATGGCCTCGAAGGAGATGACGAGGAAGGAAGTGTTGAAGGAGATGAATCGGATACTGGCGATGACGAGGAGACAACAACTAGCGAGGAGACAGCAACTAGTGGTCCTAGTGAGTTTGTGTTTATTTCTCCTAATGCAGACAGTTATGCGAGTGATCACCCCTGTGTATTTACCGGTAAACCTGGTTGGAAAGTTACGGGAGTTTCTGACGGCGATGACTTTGGGCCTGTAAATTACGGTAAACTGTTTCTGACATATTGAGGAGTATAACCGGAACATGGGTGGAGTTGATCGTCAAGACCAATATATATCTGCATACAACCCTGTTAGAAAGAGCCATATCTGGTTCAAGAAGGTAGGCTTCAATATATCAGATAAATTCACATTTTCAGGTTTTCTAGGGCGCTGATTCTAATGGAATACATTTCTGAAATGCCCCATCATTGCTACTTGTATTTTTCGGCGGAATTTGGCAAATTTTGGTGCTAGCACCAAATTTCGTACCCATCACAAACAAGTACAAGTTTGCGATGTCCAGTGCTGTTTTTATTGATTCCATCGGATTCAGGACCCTCATAAACCCGTATAACGCAATAAACAATATGATACTATCAACTGATCAATTTGCTTATTTTCCAAAATTTGGTGCTGGCACAACAATTTTCACCCACCGGCGAAAAATACAAGTTTGAAAACTCTTATGAAATTTTTACTGATTCCATTGAATTCAGAACCCTCACAAACCCCTATAACGCAAGAAACAAGGTGACACAATGAATTTATATATTTGATGGTTTTCCAAATTTGGTGCTAGCACCACATTTTGCACCCACTTCCGAAAAATACAAGTTTGAGATGCCTAGTTCGAAAATGATATATTCCATTCAATTCACCTTCACATTCATAAACCTCTAAAACGCAAGAAATAAATTAAACAATTTTATCAATTGAATGGATTTTCAAAATTTTGTGCTAGCACCAAAATTTGCACCCACCACCGAAAAATACAAGTTTGATACGCTTGGTGAAACTCGTATATATTTCATTGAAACCAGAACACCAAAAAACCCCAATTGCGTAAAAAACAAGTTTCACACAATCAATTTACAAAATTGACATATTTCAAAATTTGGTGCTGGCACCAAAAATTGGCACCCGCCGAAAAAAACAAGTTTGAAATTTCTAAATCAATTTATATGAATTCCATCAGATTATATCTGATGGAATATATATTATGAACGGCTCATCAGATTATATCTGATGAGCCGTTCATTTGATATGCCATGAGACGTAATGGTGTGAAATTTGAATTTTGGTTTGAATTTTACCCGGTTCTGGGGTGTAAATTGTCTCTGTTTCCCGTACTGAAGGGGTTAATAGTAACCCAACCCATATGCCTTTGCTTTCCTAACTTCTAGGTTTTTTCTGACACGGGAAGTCAACATTCCTTCCTTTATGTATTTTTATTTATTGTGGTCAAGTTTTCTAAAACATTAAAAGCTATTGTGGTCTTGGTAGTATTTATATGCAATCCAACCACCTTAGCAGCCCTCACTACTTTGCTCAGTAGAAGCTACATCTTCTGGCGTATTAGAAAGCACGAACAGGAAGATGTCATCAGCAAATCTGTGCATGTGACTGTAGTTGCCGGATTTCTGAAGCTTAATAATAATAATAATAATAATTTATAGAACGTGTTAAAGAAATCTCAAAGGGGATTCTTCCTTTTGATATGTTCGTATTTTCGAATGAAACAAAGGGTTTAATCAAACTAATACCAAGCTAATTTGCCCTAAGCACAAAGCCGAAACAGAAACAACCAAAACAATAAATCTGATTTGGCTTCCCAAGCTACTTAATACAAGTGTCAGTGACTTAACACTCCAATTGTTCACCTTTCACAGAGAAGTAAAGCAGTTCGTCAGTAGGACAAATGTTGAATGTGAGAATATTTAATATTGCGAATTTACCTAAACCCTGGTGCCCTTAGCGCTGACTGTAATCAGCTATATTACTGCTTCTCTACGCTTGCGACTACTGTAGACTTGCGTACCCGCTATTTCTTAGATAACCGCCTATCGTTCATTAGTACAAAGTATTTCCTAACTATTCTAAAACTAAAATAACTAAAACTATTCTCCGCTATGCAGGATACGAAATCCTTATTTTATTCTAAATACTATCATAAACTACATTTACTCAAATGTACGGGGTTGCGAACTAATAATTAGGTATTCCAGAATTAGTAACTTTCTAACTAGCCTAACTAGCGAATCTGAGAGACAAGATCTAGGTTGCCTTGCCCTTTACAGCCTTAATGGCGACCGGCCCCCGGTCTTCAACTTAAATCCGCCCGAGCGCAGCTACCAGCGACACCGGCACTGCCGCGCATTGGATCCTCCAACTCCTCCCGTCGCTTCCAGATAGAGAGCCCGCGGCGCCTACCCTTAGCCCAACATCAGGCATTTACCGTAACGGAGCAAACATAGTAAAAACAGTCAGACAGTCGAAGAAACAAACGTTGATGTTGATTTACTACATTGAAGCGAATTATAATTAACAATCAGAAATTCTGTAGGGTTTAAAAAAAACACGATTTTCAAAAACCAATTTGTTTACAACGTTTTTTTTGTTTTTTTTATGTTTTTTATGTTTTTTTTAAGCTGTTGCTTCAATATCAGTATCTCGTATTTTTAAGGCCTACAGTAGGCCTATTAAATAAATGTTATACAATATTTAATATTTATATTATGATATTTAATATTTTATTATACAATTTATTGTACCCCCATTTACCCCCCTGGTCGGAACGACAGATGGTGTCTGGTGCCGAGAGGCCCAGGTAATGTTAAAACACATCGCCGAGGCTCTCGTTGCTAAACACCAAGGGATGAGGGAAAGGGGCCTCGCGTGTGTTTTGGGGGGTGTCCGGCGGCGCCTTCAATTCGCCCTCCTCCGGTCCAGTTCCCTCTGCCTCCGTGGCGGACGACGATCATGGCGCGGTTTGGGGTTCGGGGATGGTGCGGATCTGCGAGGTCACGACATCCCCGCGCAGTATTGACCGGCTGCTTCGGCTCTTCATCGGCAACGCATCGGCTCTTAAGTTCAAGAAACAACTGGACGCGCTCTACACAACTGTATAAATAAATATTACTATTACTCTATAAATATTAACTCAACATCAATTTGCAATATTTATTGTTAACTATTATTGGTATTGGCATTGCAATTAAATGTATCCATCGAAATCATTATCGCATACAATATAGTTAGTTAATAATAAATTTATTGTACAATGACCTACTCTGACACCAACAGCAACATTCACACTACCGTACTGACAGTAATATCAAACTGCACAGAAACATAATCACAATCAGTCCAGTCAGTCACTGTCTCTCCCATCCTCGTCAATCTTAACGCAGTCCTCGGACTGTTCAGGAACCACTGGGACATCACTGCTCTTAGCCACTCAGAAGCAGGGCTGCAGGCCACAGCCTCCTTTTCCCTCGCCATAGCAGCTCCAGTTGACTCCAGGCAGCGAGTGAATGAAATCAATATCAACTGGTTTACATGATGAACGACGAGCCGGTTCCGTGCCTTGGAGTGCATGAAGAGCTGGCGGCTGTTCAGTTCACCCGCTCAACTGAAAGCTTCGGCCTATTACTGTATTACTAAATATACAGTATATGGGAGTGGTGGTGTGAATTATAGGTATACCATGCATTTATAGCTCATATTGTTTATGCAGTCTTTGTTTAAAAAAAACACTGTTTTTTTTAACCGTGAAAAAAAAAGTAAAAAAAAACAGTGTTTCGAAACATGTATTTAAAACAACCCCTGTGTTTTTTTTAAACCCTAATCAGAAATCAAATCAAGAGTCAGAATGATCAGACGAATTCATTTTCCAAGGTCACAAATCACAGAAGAAATCAGCAAATTTACAATAAAAAACAGAAGTGCAAATTACAAAGATTAAAGATGGCTACTGCTAAATTGTAAGAATGACGCAATGTCTAATTCTGCTCACATGATCAGGTGAATCCAGGGTTCTCCCAGCTGGGTTTTCGACCAACCAGTGGGCAGAAGCACATAATCGCCTTAACTTAATTTGGCAATTATTAAAAGCACAATTCAAACGTTAATTTAGCACAAACATTGATTTGATATAGAAATGTAAACGAAATTAGCACAATTATATTGTAGATTCCATAGATATTGGAAAACCGCAAATTCATATTTTAGTTTTATAGAATTTTGCCACTGCAAATTAATATACTAGGGTTTTATTATAAAATTTACGTAAAAAATGCATCTCTGCCTTGCATCCTTAAGTAGTAGCTAAATGAGTTAGTGGCCGAAGAAAATTTACTTTTTACTTTTACTTTTTTTACTATCTAATTATATTACGGTTATACATCAATACACCTTATCTGGTCTGTTCTATACTGTATAATGGGTTGTTTTACACACAACGCCATATATCGCAACACCGCTCCAAGAGAAACATGTAATGTTTCTCTCCAATTGTAGGAGAAATAGGGTGATGGTGAATAATCAGATTAAAATTTACTTTCAAATAAATCAAACAACTTGGTTCTAATAATTCTAATAATTACATACAAATATTACCACTTTTACTGCATAGTAATGATTACATACAAAATACAAATTAAATTACAATATATTTTTCCTTTGATTTATTTACAAATTAAAAATTTACTTATTACTTATAAATTTACTTATTTATTTATTTACTTACTTATGGAACATGGCTAGGACTATGTCCCCCATTTCCATCTCAAATTATAAAGAACAAATAATAACAAAAGAACTAAAATATAAAACGTATTTGAGGCTAACTGTTTAACTAAATATTATTGCGTTTAAGGCTGACAATCAAATTAAATATAAAAAAATACGTAATAATTTCTTTCATTTTCGAACTTTTACCTAATTTCTTATAAAAAACGCAAATCATCTTGGTTTGATGATTGCTCAGGTAAGTGAAAGGAGTAAGCCAAACCCGCGCGTTTGTTTCCCCAATCACTTCCTTTGCCTCTTTCAATAAACTTTAGAGCAAATAAAGTCATATATACAAAATCAAATGAGTTAAGTACAATATAATTACAATATAAAAATATTAGCACAAATAATAACAAACAATTACCTATTACGTATTACGTATTTACTATTTCCAACGGACTATAAAGTATTTCCTTTCAATATTTTTTAGGCCTTCTTAATACTTTACATAAAAAAAATTCTGTCTAAACTAAATCTAATAACAAATAAGTATAGCATATATTAAAATCCAGTTGTGATGGCTGGGCAATAAATCTAGACGTATATATCAGAGCGATGATGATATATAAAGGTTTGGACATAATTGGGCTTAATAATACATGCGTCGAAACTTCCCGAAATAATTTGGAGTGAAAATATTGTATAAATCGCGGTCGTGGGTAAGGTTAGTAGACGGATGGATGGCGTGAATCTATTGGATGTCGGAACAGCTTGCATTGTCTTTCCGCATCGTATTTTTTACCTCATCTTGATACTCAGGCGTGAGCCTTTTCTCCGGATGTTGCGGGTCGAATGTTGACCAAGGACTCGAGAGTTCCAAACCCACGGGTTTGGTACTCGAATCCTGTGCCGCTTCGCGCCGCTCCTCCAAATCTTTATACCCACGATAAAGCGAAATGGCAGCAGTCATTTCCACTAAAGCAGGAGTGGTACGAGTTCCAATCTTACTGTAAGGATCCGGAGTCATAATCATTGGTGTAACAGGCGTTGGGGGTTTCTTTCCGCTAAAATCGATGGTTATCATCGGGTTACTCATCGGAAGGGTGGGGTAGCTCAGTTGGTTGAGCGCCGGGCCTGCAATCTATTGGTTGTAGGTTCAGCCTCGCCAGGGTCCACTCAGCCTTTCATCCATTGGGGTCAATAAAATGAGTACCAGTTAAATAACTGGGAGCACATCTTGGGATAGGAGTAGCGCCCACCCCTACCCTCGGGTAGCAGCTATCGAAAGAGGAGCCTTCGGGTCGCCTCCGGCTTCAGCCGACTGTTTGCTTGCTTTTACTCATTGGATATCCTCCTTCATTATTCCTGAGAAATTGATGCGCTTTACACCGGGTCTTTGTTCATTTATACGATCAGGGATGGAGACGTCTTGTTTGTTCATACACTCGCTACATTTATAGAACAATTTATACACACTGAAGACCTTCGATGTTTCCTCGTTCTCTCCTCGTGTTCTCTGGTATAAATGCATTCCAACAAACTGGTCTCTCACGGCAGGTAAAGGTTCATCGTGCGATATAAACATATTCATAAGGTACATTCTAGCGATCTCCTCATCGGGGTTAGTGCTTACATCACACATATCGACAGCGAAATCTTAAGGGTATTGGCACCAATATTCATGCAGCAACACCTCCATTCGGTCCTCAACCGCCTTCAACCTGTCCTTCCTCAACCCTTTGTCATAATTTGGCTTAATGTTCATATTCAGCTCCACCACGGATCACACATGATAATACACATTCGCAACTTTGCATCCATGGCGAGCGAATGGCAGCTCCGCTTCTTCTTTGGTGCTCCACCCTCTCTTAGGTTCCGCAGGGATACATCTTTTCATTCTCGATAGTTAATTATATCCTCTAATATATCCAACCAGATTAACTTACGTAAGTTAGTTAATCTGCGAATTGACCAATAAGTTAATAAGATGGGATCGACTTCCCGAGCTACCTGGCCCACCTTCCAGCAGTTCAGGTTCAGCTCCCCAGACCTTGTCTCAATCTTAAGCTATCCTCAGTGTCTATTCCCATGCATAGCGCAAAAACTTCGGAGATAAACTGGCCATGACCGACTCACTTTTTGATACCCAAACTACTCCCCATACTTGTACTAGAATAGTGTAGTTAGAATAAACATTATCTGGGGAGCTCGACTTTACCAAACCCATGGGTTTAATTATCGAATGCCTCTCTCCACTACAAACGACTGAGTGGGGTCTGTGTATGCCACTGGTGCTACTAACCTTTAGCACCCTTGGTTGTTGTACTGTTGGCACCAATCTGTGAAATCTACTGAACTCAATTTAAACTCCTAAATATAATAGCCATGACCATGGTGTTTAGATACGATATCCTTCAAACCTTTCACGACTTTCAAAATTACTGTACATGTCTCATATATTTATTCTACGTTTGAATTTGTCTTGGGTTCAACTGTAATTATAATTTTTTAACTTTCAAACGCATAAAAAAAATTTACTTCATACCCACCAGACAAATTTTCAAACACAATTCACCACAAACCCGCTCCTATGCATTTCCGAGTATTTAGATACAAGGAATGCATACGAAGTGAATCTGCATTTCAGACATTAATTTTGTTTTGAGGCAGAAGACAAGTTATAGTCTCCTGTCTCAATGCATGTTGGTGACAATTCCGATCCCACTGACGGAATCTTCGAATCCAAATCCGCGGATTTGTAAACCGAAGGCTCTGTTACTTACTAACTGTGACCCTTGTGCTCCTTGAGCAATCTGTAGGGGTGGCTTTATGTCATAACTAACCCTTCCAGATCTTGTGGTCACATATGTCTCTTGATCTAAGAAGTCTATAGGCTGCTCCAATGACTCTTCAGGCCGCTCCAATGACTCGTTAGGCCGCTCCAATGACCCTTTCGGCCACTCCAATGACTCATTAGGCCGCTCCTCAACACCTACTTGAGATGTATCTAAGTTCCAACACTTTGCTACCTGACCCTCTATTATGTAGGTATATACAATGACGTCACTTAGGAACGTTCTGTGTCTGTTAAACCCACTTTTAGCACCAAAATGGCGCTCTTCGATATCATCCTCAGGGGTATAATCACTATCCGTTTCTGTGTAATAACTCAGTTCTTCTAACTGGTCTTTTTCAGAACATAACTCCTCCGAGTCACAAGCGTTTTCATCATGATCTTTACAATCTCTTCTTGAGACATCTATATCTGGAGGGTCTATGGACTCATGTGAGTATAGAGATGTAGATCTTACCTTACCTCTCCCTTTATCCGAGTTTTCCTGTAGATAATGATTTGTGGGACTATGGAAATCGGCGTGTAGCAGTTTATGATGTATTCTGTCACACTCTACAAATCCGTTTCCACTGTTCGAGCACTGGCGTCTTACATGACCTGGAGCAAGACATGCCCAACAGGTACCTAACGTCTGCACTTGAATCCGTCTCTGTTCTGAGTTCAATTCCTTGAAGCGCCTGCAATTTCCTAACTTGTGGTCATCTGACCTTACTTCCTTTAAGAGAACTCGCATCCCACAAATCCAACTGGCAACTCCTGTTGCTTTATACTGGGCCTGTCCGACCTCTCACCTGACCAGACTAGCGAGTCTGATCTTAAGGCGGGGGTACTCTGGTTATATTTGTCTACTGTGTTAAATGTCACAGACTGTCTGTCTTCATTGACACTTACCATAGACCTTCTCAAAGCAGGTTTTATTTCTCTCATATTCTCTTCTGAGAAGTTTGACTTCATCTCGGCGATAGCGTCGGTTGCTATCATATCGTGAATATGTCTGAGCATTAACACTTTATCTTGACCATCCAATTTGTTCTCTAAATTTCGCCAATAACGTAAGTTCAGGCTTCTTATTATACTCTTTAAAACCTCAGTATGGTCACCATAGTGCGGTAGATCCACTGTTTTTAAAATATCTAGGGCATTTGTAATGGCGTTGGCCAAGTTTAACAGTTCCAAAGGTGTTGTAATTTTTCCACCCTTCCCCAAATCCTCTACTATCGATTGCGCCATTTTGGTTTTATTCCCATAGAGGTCGCTAAGGGTCTTCATTATTAGTTCAAATGCATTTTCATTCCTGACGAAATTGTTGGCAATGGACCTTGGCTCTCGATGGAGCTAATTGAATTTTTCATTGGGGGTAAAAGTACTGTTGGTTTACTGCTCATTGACATAAGTCTTAAATGTCCTCCAGTGTTTATGGTTGCCCATAAACTTCTGAGGTTGTTGAGGTTGTTGCGCCGGCAATCCCTGCCTGGCGGCAAACTTACCAATGTCTCTAAGGGTGGCATCATTCTGGATTAATAAGTTGGTCAACTCTGCAGGGTTGTCGAGTCTGAGTCGAGTCCTTCTCGAGGGTTCATACTTACCTGCTCTACCATAGTCTTTCCTCCTATTACTATTTCTGACATCTTAAATCCTCCCCCTCCTCACTTGAGTCAGTATTATTTACCTGATCTTGCAGTGGTTTACAGCCTGATGCCCTAATCCAAGCCTCTTCTATAAATCTCTCGTCCAAGTGCAGGAAATCAGGATTGCAGTTCGTAGGAACAGGTGTCCTTACCTGAGGCCTTTGTGGTATTGTCGCCTCTGATATGCTTATTCCTGCGCCAGGCTGGGCTTCACCTTGTTCTTGTTTGCTGGGATCAGAATTAGTCCTTAGCTGGACTGCTTCTCTCAGTTGTTGGATGCTAAGCATATCAGTTATAGGCTGGATGTGCAGGGATATAGCTTGCGCTATACTGGCGCTTAACTCCTCCCTTTTAACTCCTCCCTGACTTGGGTTTCTCTGAGATGTCGGCTCTATTTGGCTAAGACATTTCCTTTCATAAGACCCTTCCTCCAGTTTAACTCAGAAGTTTTCTTTCAAACCGGGTTGATGATCCATTGATGGATTCCAAACCCGCGGGTTTGGTTCACCTGATGTTCGTCCACTAGGAGTTTCTTCTATGAACTCGTCCGAGTTGCGGTAATAATTTACTTGTAGAGCACCCTCTTGATGGCACGGATCTTGTGCGATCAGCGAGGCACTAATACCAACTGGTGTGCGATATGCAGAAAATGGTTTCGCAATCTGAGTACTTGTGACAGTTCTTGTCGGCGGTGACTCATGTTTAACTGGAGGTCTCGCCTCACGCCCGGCCTTCTGTTGGGCAAATAAACGTCGCAACCCGGTACCCATACTCACCCCTCATTCCTCTAGCATTCGCATACCCTGCTCAGCAATTTTATTCGCCCTCCTTGTATGCTCCTCACTTTCTAAATCTAACCTTGCACTTTCTAATTGGTCCAACTTACATTGTTATGCTTCCCTTGCCATCCTCGCAGTGGTTTCTGCCTTAAATTTCGCTTGTTCATCAAGTAGCAGTCGTCTCTCGCATTTGTATTCAAGCTTGCGTTCTTTGCACTCATGTTTGAGCTGAAGTTCGCGTTCCTCGCATTTGCGTTCAAACTGAAGTTTGTGTTCCTCGTGTTCGCGTTCTTTGCATTCGCGTTCGAGCTGAAGTTCGCATTCCTCGCATTCGCGTTGCTTGCATTCGAGTTCGCATTCTTTGCATTCACGTTCAAGTTCCTTGTGCTTGCGTATGTCCTCCAACTCCCGCAGTTTCACTTCAACTCTGAGACTGCGCTCCTCTTCCAATTCGGCTTCCTTCCTCACCTCCGCTGCACATACGATCTCCACCTGTTGTTCATTTAATTGGCGCCTTCTTTCCTCCGCAGAGTTGTGAGAAACGATGGATCTAGCACACAAGACGTTTTCCTCGCGCACGACTTACCTGCGAGTCTCCGCTGTTTTTGGATGCATTCTCGAGCGGAGTGAGTGACCTCTGCTGGATATTCTCCATCGTCGGCAGCACCTCACCCGGCACAACCACTCCACTCTGCATCAACCAATTTGTGACTTCCCTTTGGTATCTGCACTCCTTCTTATCTTGGGTCTCTTCTAGTTCTACTAACTTTCTTAATTCAGCATCACTCACCTGATACGCCTGTGCCTGCGAACCCCATTGTAACCAATTTTCTGTCCTAACCCATCGGAATTGCTCCGACAATATTCGGTGTTCCAATAAGGCTGTTAGGACCTTATCATATATCCGCATTGTTATGTCACCTAACTGGGACTCCACTGCCTTCTTTGCTAGAACTGCTAACTCCTCTGTCTCCTTGCTTAAACAGTGCTGAGTTTTATCCCTTTCTTAGTTCTACCAAATCTTCCCTTTCAATACTGCCAGAGTTGGCTAAGATCTTCCTTACCTTTTCCGTTGCCCGGGTTATATGTCCAGTGTGCGTGCGTATTTTCTTCTTTAACGCAATGTCTTGCTCTCTCTCGCTTAGCTGACTTACACTCGGTGGACTTGAGGGATTATTACGGGAACTTCAGGTAATTCTCACAGCCTTTGGAGCCATAGCACTCACCAGACCCGCAGGTCTGGAAACCGGGCTTTGGGCTCTCGCTCCTACTAAACTATTCTCCCTACTACTCACCTTAGCTTGTGCTACAGTGCAATCCTTCTTTACAGTGGTACTGGCAGATCCTATTAATATAACCTCACCTTGGTCTTCTTCACTAGTCACTGTCTCGTCCTCCTGTTCACTAACGTCAGCATCACTCACTGCGTCATCATGATCGTCATGGTTACGGTTACGTCAACAGTTATGTTGACACTATTGTCAGTCGGCGGTCCAGCCGCCGTCTCATAGCTATCATCTTGTGCCTCCTTTTCTGAGACACTCATTCTAGTAAGTATTATATATTTATTTGCCTTCTGGCTAAAATCTCGCAAAATTTCGAGATATATATACTAATTTAATCGAATTTTGATTAAATTATTTGTCAAAATATTTTATTTGGTCTCAAATATCAAATACGAATGTGATTAATTCGCAATAAAAAATATTATGAATTTAATTATATAGTTACAGTAGATACCGGTATAATTTTTAAACAAATATAGATCTATAGCTATTATACTGCATTTAAATACCAGTACGACACCAAATTATTTTTGAATTCAAATTCAAAATATTGAAAAAAATAAATCTGTCACCCAACAATATTTCTAATTGTATATATATAGCTCAAATCAGCCCAATTTTAATTTTAAATTTTATATATATATCCACAGATGCGTGGCTACACCTTCAGGTTGTGACACTCTCTCCTTCCTCCAACTGAGCGATCCAAAACACCATGACTGGCTAAACCTAATTAACCTAACTAATAAATTGAGTTCAGTTTCGCAGTCAAACAACTGGTAATTTTTTACTGCTTTCACAAATACATTAGTACCAACAGAACAACTAACCTCGTTCGCTGTGAGATTCCACGTCCGCGTCCTAAGCTTCAGTCTCTTTGCTGATTGCAAACCGAACCCGTAGACCCACATAAACCACATCAGAAGTTCCATCTCGCCATGTTTCTCCAGATGGGATATAATAATTAAGCGGTTATCCAACATACCGGTACTAAAACTCTAAATTTTATTATATATAAATTTTGGCTGAAACTGAATTCTCACAAACCTAGCTAATAATTTTGAAATTTTACTAATTTTACAATTTACCCTAAAAGCCTAACGAATTACTCTATTTTCTATTATTAGTGAACAAAAAAAATAAAAGCCGTTTACTTTTAAAGAAATCTCAAAGGGGATTGTTCCTTTTGATATGTTCGTATTTTCGAATGAAACAAAGGGTTTAATCAAACCAGTACACAAATTACGCATTTTCCAAGTTACCAATACTTACTATTTGCAAAATGTTCAAGGCCTATTATTTTACATATTATTTTATGCGCCATTGCTGCATACTACAGTCCCACTCTCAAAAAGCATTCCTTTGATCAAACATTGATCAAACTTTGATCAAACATTGATCAAAGTTTGATCAAAATGTGTCCATAGAATATCATTGAAAGTAGCATTGACATTGAAATGACATTGATGGTATATTGAAATGACCTTGAAATCGATGGACCGAAATTCCAGACTTTCTGTCTCATATTGAAATGACATTGAAATGATTTCAAGGTAACAGTTTACATCGCTCTTCTGCGGCATGCCTTTGCACGCCTGGCTTTTGTTAATGGCCAAGCCGCGATGTGATTGACAGGGTGGTGGATGGAGCTTGCTTGACTTTGTGGATGGAAGCGATTGGATTTACAAGGCGGTGTTGTGGTAGTGTCCCAGACTGAGTTTTGTCTTTTCGGGGAATTTAGGAGTCATTTCGGGGAATTCCATTCCACAGCAGATACAT
>JAUCBJ010003246.1:0-41488 GCA_032718475.1 Nemertoderma westbladi
ACTGGTGTTTTCGCCGCCCCATATGCAACAACCAAAAGAGAGAGAGAAACCAGCCTTTGCCTTTGCGTTGGGATAACAAGGATAAGACGAAAAGTTATGCCATCTACCGGCAATTCAAGCTACTGAAACTCTAATGCGGACTGGCACATCATCGCATATGGAATGCCTAATTATAATTTGTGATTAGAATAGAGTTTCCTAAATGCCTTGGCTGCAATGAGAGGCTTGTGGTGGGATTATCAGCATAGTAAATAGGAAGCCATGCGCTCAACAAAGAAAACCACTACCTTTATAGGCAATTTGATTTTGAGTTTCCTATCATTTCCTTCACATAATATATATTTTCTGGATTTAATTAATATTCCAGTATCTTTTCTCGGTAACCATTATAGGTAAAATTACCCTGTTTTTTATATGAGAGCTGCTCACTACATATTTTTAGATTTTATTTCCGGCTACTGTTTATATTATTGGAAAGATTTTCCGGATATTCTACAAAATGGGTGACGTTCCTCTAGGCTACATCAGTAGAAGCGAGGTATTTTCTGCAGCTCACCGCTTACACAGCAAGAGTTTATACTTGGATGTCCCAGGTTCGATCCCGTAACGAGTAAGTTTTATTTTAGTAACTGGCCGTATAAATGGCAACCAGGTTCTGCTGGGAGAGAAAGAAAACGCCTGTAGAGTTACAGAGTGCTGAATTATAGCCGAACTATATATAGGGTGCATTGGGAGAGAAAGAAAAAGCCTGAGTACAGAGTGCTGAATTATAGCCGAACTATATATAGGGTGCATTGGGAGAGAAAGAAAAAGCCTGAGTACAGAGTGCTGAATTATAGCCGAACTATATATAGGGTGCATTGGGAGAGAAAGAAAAAGCCTGAGTACAGAGTGCTGAATTATAGCCGAACTATATATAGGGTGCATTGGGAGAGAAAGAAAAAGCCTGAGTACAGAGTGCTGAATTATAGCCGAACTATATATAGGGTGCATTGGGAGAGAAAGAAAAAGCCTGAGTACAGAGTGCTGAATTATAGCCGAACTATATATAGGGTGCATTGGGAGAGAAAGAAAAAGCCTGAGTACAGAGTGCTGAATTATAGCCGAACTATATATAGGGTGCATTGGGAGAGAAAGAAAAAGCCTGAGTACAGAGTGCTGAATTATAGCCGAACTATATATAGGGTGCATTGGGAGAGAAAGAAAAAGCCTGAGTACAGAGTGCTGAATTATAGCCGAACTATATATAGGGTGCATTGGGAGAGAAAGAAAAAGCCTGAGTACAGAGTGCTGAATTATAGCCGAACTATATATAGGGTGCATTGGGAGAGAAAGAAAAAGCCTGAGTACAGAGTGCTGAATTATAGCCGAACTATATATAGGGTGCATTGGGAGAGAAAGAAAAAGCCTGAGTACAGAGTGCTGAATTATAGCCGAACTATATATAGGGTGCATTGGGAGAGAAAGAAAAAGCCTGAGTACAGAGTGCTGAATTATAGCCGAACTATATATAGGGTGCATTGGGAGAGAAAGAAAAAGCCTGAGTACAGAGTGCTGAATTATAGCCGAACTATATATAGGGTGCATTGGGAGAGAAAGAAAAAGCCTGAGTACAGAGTGCTGAATTATAGCCGAACTATATATAGGGTGCATTGGGAGAGAAAGAAAAAGCCTGAGTACAGAGTGCTGAATTATAGCCGAACTATATATAGGGTGCATTGGGAGAGAAAGAAAAAGCCTGAGTACAGAGTGCTGAATTATAGCCGAACTATATATAGGGTGCATTGGGAGAGAAAGAAAAAGCCTGAGTACAGAGTGCTGAATTATAGCCGAACTATATATAGGGTGCATTGGGAGAGAAAGAAAAAGCCTGAGTACAGAGTGCTGAATTATAGCCGAACTATATATAGGGTGCATTGGGAGAGAAAGAAAAAGCCTGAGTACAGAGTGCTGAATTATAGCCGAACTATATATAGGGTGCATTGGGAGAGAAAGAAAAAGCCTGAGTACAGAGTGCTGAATTATAGCCGAACTATATATAGGGTGCATTGGGAGAGAAAGAAAAAGCCTGAGTACAGAGTGCTGAATTATAGCCGAACTATATATAGGGTGCATTGGGAGAGAAAGAAAAAGCCTGAGTACAGAGTGCTGAATTATAGCCGAACTATATATAGGGTGCATTGGGAGAGAAAGAAAAAGCCTGAGTACAGAGTGCTGAATTATAGCCGAACTATATATAGGGTGCATTGGGAGAGAAAGAAAAAGCCTGAGTACAGAGTGCTGAATTATAGCCGAACTATATATAGGGTGCATTGGGAGAGAAAGAAAAAGCCTGAGTACAGAGTGCTGAATTATAGCCGAACTATATATAGGGTGCATTGGGAGAGAAAGAAAAAGCCTGAGTACAGAGTGCTGAATTATAGCCGAACTATATATAGGGTGCATTGGGAGAGAAAGAAAAAGCCTGAGTACAGAGTGCTGAATTATAGCCGAACTATATATAGGGTGCATTGGGAGAGAAAGAAAAAGCCTGAGTACAGAGTGCTGAATTATAGCCGAACTATATATAGGGTGCATTGGGAGAGAAAGAAAAAGCCTGAGTACAGAGTGCTGAATTATAGCCGAACTATATATAGGGTGCATTGGGAGAGAAAGAAAAAGCCTGAGTACAGAGTGCTGAATTATAGCCGAACTATATATAGGGTGCATTGGGAGAGAAAGAAAAAGCCTGAGTACAGAGTGCTGAATTATAGCCGAACTATATATAGGGTGCATTGGGAGAGAAAGAAAAAGCCTGAGTACAGAGTGCTGAATTATAGCCGAACTATATATAGGGTGCATTGGGAGAGAAAGAAAAAGCCTGAGTACAGAGTGCTGAATTATAGCCGAACTATATATAGGGTGCATTGGGAGAGAAAGAAAAAGCCTGAGTACAGAGTGCTGAATTATAGCCGAACTATATATAGGGTGCATTGGGAGAGAAAGAAAAAGCCTGAGTACAGAGTGCTGAATTATAGCCGAACTATATATAGGGTGCATTGGGAGAGAAAGAAAAAGCCTGAGTACAGAGTGCTGAATTATAGCCGAACTATATATAGGGTGCATTGGGAGAGAAAGAAAAAGCCTGAGTACAGAGTGCTGAATTATAGCCGAACTATATATAGGGTGCATTGGGAGAGAAAGAAAAAGCCTGAGTACAGAGTGCTGAATTATAGCCGAACTATATATAGGGTGCATTGGGAGAGAAAGAAAAAGCCTGAGTACAGAGTGCTGAATTATAGCCGAACTATATATAGGGTGCATTGGGAGAGAAAGAAAAAGCCTGAGTACAGAGTGCTGAATTATAGCCGAACTATATATAGGGTGCATTGGGAGAGAAAGAAAAAGCCTGAGTACAGAGTGCTGAATTATAGCCGAACTATATATAGGGTGCATTGGGAGAGAAAGAAAAAGCCTGAGTACAGAGTGCTGAATTATAGCCGAACTATATATAGGGTGCATTGGGAGAGAAAGAAAAAGCCTGAGTACAGAGTGCTGAATTATAGCCGAACTATATATAGGGTGCATTGGGAGAGAAAGAAAAAGCCTGAGTACAGAGTGCTGAATTATAGCCGAACTATATATAGGGTGCATTGGGAGAGAAAGAAAAAGCCTGAGTACAGAGTGCTGAATTATAGCCGAACTATATATAGGGTGCATTGGGAGAGAAAGAAAAAGCCTGAGTACAGAGTGCTGAATTATAGCCGAACTATATATAGGGTGCATTGGGAGAGAAAGAAAAAGCCTGAGTACAGAGTGCTGAATTATAGCCGAACTATATATAGGGTGCATTGGGAGAGAAAGAAAAAGCCTGAGTACAGAGTGCTGAATTATAGCCGAACTATATATAGGGTGCATTGGGAGAGAAAGAAAAAGCCTGAGTACAGAGTGCTGAATTATAGCCGAACTATATATAGGGTGCATTGGGAGAGAAAGAAAAAGCCTGAGTACAGAGTGCTGAATTATAGCCGAACTATATATAGGGTGCATTGGGAGAGAAAGAAAAAGCCTGAGTACAGAGTGCTGAATTATAGCCGAACTATATATAGGGTGCATTGGGAGAGAAAGAAAAAGCCTGAGTACAGAGTGCTGAATTATAGCCGAACTATATATAGGGTGCATTGGGAGAGAAAGAAAAAGCCTGAGTACAGAGTGCTGAATTATAGCCGAACTATATATAGGGTGCATTGGGAGAGAAAGAAAAAGCCTGAGTACAGAGTGCTGAATTATAGCCGAACTATATATAGGGTGCATTGGGAGAGAAAGAAAAAGCCTGAGTACAGAGTGCTGAATTATAGCCGAACTATATATAGGGTGCATTGGGAGAGAAAGAAAAAGCCTTGAGTACAGAGTGCTGAATTATAGCCGAACTATATATAGGGTGCATTGGGAGAGAAAGAAAAAGCCTGAGTACAGAGTGCTGAACTATAGCCGAACTATATATAGGGTGCATTGGGAGAGAAAGAAAAAGCCTGAGTACAGAGTGCTGAATTATAGCCGAACTTATATAGGGTGCATTGGATTGCTAGGTTTATGTACTTGGGGATGCCATAGAATTTGGGAGAGAAAGAAAAAGCCTGAGTACAGAGTGCTGAATTATAGCCGAGCTATATATAGGGTGCATTGGATTGCTAGGTTTATGTACTTTGGGGATGCCATAGAATTTGGGAGAGAAAGAAAAAGCCTGAGTACAGAGTGCTGAACTATAGCCGAACTATATATAGGGTGCATTGGGAGAGAAAGAAAAAGCCTGAGTACAGAGTGCTGAATTATAGCCGATCTATATATAGGGTGCATTGGGAGAGAAAGAAAAAGCCTGTAGAGTTACAGAGTGCTGAATTATAGCCGATCTATATATAGGGTGCATTGGGAGAGAAAGAAAAAGCCTGAGTACAGAGTGCTGAATTATAGCCGAACTATATATAGGGTGCATTGGGAGAGAAAGAAAAAGCCTGAGTACAGAGTGCTGAATTATAGCCGAACTATATATCGGGTGCATTGGGAGAGAAAGAAAAAGCCTGAGTACAGAGTGCTGAATTATAGCCGAACTATATATAGGGTGCATTGGGAGAGAAAGAAAAAGCCTGAGTACAGAGTGCTGAATTATAGCCGAACTATATATAGGGTGCATTGGGAGAGAAAGAAAAAGCCTGAGTACAGAGTGCTGAATTATAGCCGAACTATATATAGGGTGCATTGGGAGAGAAAGAAAAAGCCTGAGTACAGAGTGCTGAACTATAGCCGAACTATATATAGGGTGCATTGGGAGAGAAAGAAAAAGCCTGTAGAGTTACAGAGTGCTGAACTATAGCCGAACTATATATAGGGTGCATTGGGAGAGAAAGAAAAAGCCTGAGTACAGAGTGCTGAACTATAGCCGAACTATATATAGGGTGCATTGGGAGAGAAAGAAAAAGCCTGAGTACAGAGTGCTGAACTATAGCCGAACTATATATAGGGTGCATTGGGAGAGAAAGAAAAAGCCTGAGTACAGAGTGCTGAACTATAGCCGAACTTATATAGGGTGCATTGGGAGAGAAAGAAAAAGCCTGAGTACAGAGTGCTGAATTATAGCCGAACTATATATTGGGTGCATTGGGAGAGAAAGAAAAAGCCTGAGTACAGAGTGCTGAATTATAGCCGAACTATATATAGGGTGCATTGGGAGAGAAAGAAAAAGCCTGAGTACAGAGTGCTGAATTATAGCCGAACTATATATAGGGTGCATTGGGAGAGAAAGAAAAAGCCTGAGTACAGAGTGCTGAATTATAGCCGAACTATATATAGGGTGCATTGGGAGAGAAAGAAAAAGCTTGAGTACAGAGTGCTGAATTATAGCCGAACTATATATAGGGTGCATTGGGAGAGAAAGAAAAAGCCTGAGTACAGAGTGCTGAACTATAGCCGAACTATATATAGGGTGCATTGGGAGAGAAAGAAAAAGCCTGTAGAGTTACAGAGTGCTGAATTATAGCCGAACTATATATAGGGTGCATTGGGAGAGAAAGAAAAAGCCTGAGTACAGAGTGCTGAATTATAGCCGAACTATATATAGGGTGCATTGGGAGAGAAAGAAAAAGCCTGAGTACAGAGAGCTGAATTATAGCCGAACTTATATAGGGTGCATTGGATTGCTAGGTTTATGTACTTTGGGGATGCCATAGAATTTGGGAGAGAAAGAAAAAGCCTGAGTACAGAGTGCTGAATTATAGCCGAACTATATATAGGGTGCATTGGATTGCTAGGTTTATGTACTTTGGGGATGCCATAGAATTTGGGAGAGAAAGAAAAAGCCTGAGTACAGAGTGCTGAACTATAGCCGAACTATATATAGGGTGCATTGGGAGAGAAAGAAAAAGCCTGAGTACAGAGTGCTGAATTATAGCCGATCTATATATAGGGTGCATTGGGAGAGAAAGAAAAAGCCTGTAGAGTTACATAGTGCTGAATTATAGCCGATCTATATATAGGGTGCATTGGGAGAGAAAGAAAAAGCCTGAGTACAGAGTGCTGAACTATAGCCGAACTATATATAGGGTGCATTGGGAGAGAAAGAAAAAGCCTGAGTACAGAGTGCTGAATTATAGCCGAACTATATATAGGGTGCATTGGGAGAGAAAGAAAAAGCCTGTAGAGTTACAGAGTGCTGAATTATAGCCGATCTATATATAGGGTGCATTGGGAGAGAAAGAAAAAGCCTGAGTACAGAGTGCTGAACTATAGCCGAACTATATATAGGGTGCATTGGGAGAGAAAGAAAAAGCCTGAGTACAGAGTGCTAAACTATAGCCGAACTTATATAGGGTGCATTGGGAGAGAAAGAAAAAGCCTGAGTACAGAGTGCTGAATTATAGCCGAACTATATATAGGGTGCATTGGGAGAGAAAGAAAAAGCCTGAGTACAGAGTGCTGAATTATAGCCGAACTATATATAGGGTGCATTGGGAGAGAAAGAAAAAGCCTGAGTACAGAGTGCTGAATTATAGCCGAACTATATATAGGGTGCATTGGGAGAGAAAGAAAAAGCCTGAGTACAGAGTGCTGAATTATAGCCGATCTATATATAGGGTGCATTGGGAGAGAAAGAAAAAGCCTGAGTACAGAGTGCTGAACTATAGCCGAAGGCTGAACTATATATAGGGTGCATTGGGAGAGAAAGAAAAAGCCTGAGTACAGAGTGCTGAATTATAGCCGAACTATATATAGGGTGCATTGGGAGAGAAAGAAAAAGCCTGAGTACAGAGTGCTGAATTATAGCCGAACTATATATAGGGTGCATTGGATTGCTAGGTTTATGTACTTTGGGGATGCTATAGAATTTGGGAGAGAAACAAAAAGCCTGAGTACAGAGTGCTGAATTATAGCCGATCTATATATAGGGTGCATTGGGAGAGAAAGAAAAAGCCTGAGTACAGAGTGCTGAATTATAGCCGAACTATATATAGGGTGCATTGGGAGAGAAAGAAAAAGCCTGAGTACAGAGTGCTGAATTATAGCCGAACTATATATAGGGTGCATTGGGAGTGAAAGAAAAAGCCTGAGTACAGAGTGCTGAATTATAGCCGAACTATATATAGGGTGCATTGGATTGCTAGGTTTATGTACTTTGGGGATGCTATAGAATTTGGGAGAGAAAGAAAAAGCCTGAGTACAGAGTGCTGAATTATAGCCGAGCTATATATAGGGTGTATTGGATTGCTAGGTTTATGTACTTTGGGGATGCCATAGAATTTGGGAGAGAAAGAAAACGCCTGTAGAGTTACAGAGTGCTGAACTATAGCCGAACTATATATAGGGTGCATTGGGAGAGAAAGAAAAAGCCTGAGTACAGAGTGCTGAATTCTAGCCGAACTATATATAGGGTGCATTGGATTGCTAGGTTTATGTACTTTGGGGATGCCATAGAATTTGGGAGAGCCAGGAAGACCAAAATTATGACAGTAAACCTGGACAGCCCTCAGGAAATGTCTGATCGTAAGGGCATAAGCTCCTTGAGCACGTGGATGACTTCTACTACTTGTACTTGGGATCATGGATCCGAAAGTAAGGATAGGTAAGGCGAGGTCATGGGCAGAATTGCATAGCCTGTACAGGATTTGGAAGTCCCATAGAATTAATCGGAAACTTAAGTTACGATTATTTATGGCAGTTAGAACCGGTACTCGTATATGGAAGTCCATCTGGTCTCTAACTGCTGAGGATACCAAATCTCTGGATGACACTTTCACAAGAATGCTACGCCGTGTTCATTGTATCAAGTACAATGCACACATCTCCAACCAGACACTATATAACATTGGAGGTGTCTCATTGGTTCCCCCAAGCTTGACACTAGAACAAATCCGCCTCCGCTTTGCAGGACATTGCTTTCGCCGTGAGGACCAGCCAGTGCATAATCTTGTGCTTTGGCGTGGACAGACCATGACTTTCTTGAGACGCATCTTAAAGGACACTGGCGTTGAAGATGCTGATGATCTAGGAAATGTTATGGGTGATGGGGAGTTGTGGCGGCGCAATTTTGTCGACTAGCCGGCACAGCATTCTTAATATATATGTAATATAAATATATATGATGCAGCTGCAATGCAGCATGCCAATCGTAGTAGTAGTAGTAGGAAGAGTCCTGGGTATAATTATTGTGTGAATGAGATAAATTATAGAAACCAGTAGGGATTGTGGTAGAATTTTCTTCAGTTCTGTCTTGATTCGAGACGAATGTTGGGTTCCGGGTTTCTCTGTCTTTATTTGCTTCTGTATTGGCGAGGTTGTCGATCTGGATATTGTTATCGGTCGAATAATATGGCGATCTTTTAGCCTTTGTCGGCCCTTTTCTTATGACGATAATACTATCTTTTTTGAGTTCTTATAATACTTACTAAACTTTCCGCTTTGGTGAAGTTGGGTGGTGGAACACGGTTAGACGATGTGTTCGTCTGATATATACCTATAAAACGTTGATGTAGATTTACTAGATCTTGTTCTAATTTTCCAGTAGCCTCGGGATCTTTGTCTTGGATTTTATCGGAAAAGAGGATGCGACGCAATTGTGGTTTATTGATTAGGTAGGTAATCGATAATGTTGTACTCCTGTTTATTGGATCCTTGTTAGCGTTGTTGTTGTGGTTTCTTCGTTGTGAAACACTTGCACCATTTTTAATCAAAATAGTGGTGGTTTATGTTCTACGTATGTGATTAAACAATGATAATAAAAATGGAGTGATGGTAACACCTCAAGAACGTCCGACTGGAGTGATGGTAACACCCTACTGAAGAACGTCCGACTGGAGTGATGGTAACACCCTACTGAAGAACGTCCGACTAGCTTTCCAGACGACGACGAAATCCATCTAATCACCTACTGAGTTAGTCTAATCTCGAAAGGTTTCTCAGTTTTTATGTATAACGTCATCCCATTGTCTGTTTGTCTTTTCAGCTGTTGGTCATATTTTGATGGCCTGACAGACAGCAATTTAGAAAGACATGACCCTGTAAACAGTGCCGGATTAAGCTTCTGGTGGCCCTAAGGCACATTTTAGTAATTTCCAAAAATGGCCCAAAAATTGATATTTTTCAGCAAACGCTTTCAAAAGAAAAAGCTGCTAAAAACAACTGAAATTGTGAAAATGTTGCGAAGGAAATATAAAGTATTTTCGTTGGATGACTGTGTGTAAATAAGTACTAAGTACTGTACTATTTTTTGATAGACAAAGTGTAGCAGTTACAAAATCGGTTCTAGAAGATCCAAATGGCCATGTTTTACAAACCAATATTCACGATTGTAGCCCTAAAGATGCTAAACATTTTGGTATATGTTTAATGGAAATTGAGTAAAAAATAAAAAAGTAGTAGGGAGTTTAGTGATGAAAAGAGTCAAAATCGACAAACTGATAAAAAGGTTGTTTTATACAGAGAGTCATAAATATAAGCAATATATTATGTTGTTGAAAAGAGCAGTTTTGAAATCAAAAAATAATTCAATGTTGAAAACCGATATCACCTTTTATGAAAGCACCTATCAAACCACAAAAAAATGTGTAAATTTTCGAAAATTTCATTTCTGTAGGGGCTATAGTGAGCCCCCTTAAAGCTGACTGGTCCCTGTAGGTATTTAGCAATTTTGATCGGATCTTGGAAATGTGTTATTTATTTGCTGTAGGGTAGGTTTCGCAGGGTCTTTACTGGACTTGCTGAGAAATATCCTGTAAAACACCAAAAGTGTGGGGCTTAGTGCAAAGATATAATATTTCTGATATATATTTGGACATGCTGAGAAGGTAATGTTCTTCTCGGAAATAAGTCTCGGAAATAAGTACTTTTTGTCACTAATTTTAATTTACCCAAATTCAATTATGCTGTCCGAGAGTTTTAGGTTTTGCAGGAATTGCACCTAAAATGCCATCGAATGCAAAATTCAATACACGAGGGCAGAACATCTGAATTTCGGTTAAATTAAATTACAGTAATGATAAGAAGTTATTTCTAACACGTTTTTTTTTATCAACAACTATTTTATCTACAACAAATTTATCCTTTTTTATTATCTATTAGGGCCTATATTATTACACGAAGTGGGGCCTTCGCGCAGCACGTGACTTAAATTTAATTTAAGTACTAATTCGAAAGTATTACTGTATTAGCAAATTTTAAGCAGATTTCGCCTAATCACTTTTTACCTCTTTCATTTCTATTCAGACATTTCTGACTCTAGCGGTATAGTGAGAACTGAAGATGGATTAGGGTCTCCAGCCCCACAAAGACACAGCCTATGGATGAATAGTACATACGTACATCGGCCAAGTTTCATCTTGAATAACGGATAACGAAATGAGAGACGGATCTCACTTTCAGAAATTTCGTCGTATAGCGGCAGACCGATTAAATCTCCCCCCCCCCCCCCCCCCCACAAAGACGCAGCATGTGGTCCAGAATATATGGCAAGATTCAGCTTAAACTGATTAAAATCAATGAGACGGGAGAATCTATTCACTTTCAGGCATAAAGTAGTCCTATAGCGGGTGACTGTTGAACTGATTTTCAACAAAACAAATTTTCAACTTGGCAGCTTTAAATTCGACAAAGTTATAAGCATGTCAATATCATAACGACGACAACCATTTCACTTTCAGACATTTGGCCCTCTAGCGGCAGACTGGAGAACTGCAGATGGATTCGCCTCCTTTGAAAGTCACAGCTAATGGTCTAATACATATCTGCCAAGTTTCAGCTTAAACGGATTAAAAGCAAAGAAATGGGAGGGCATTTAATGTTTAGACATGTGGCCCTCTAGCGGGAGACCATTGCACTGATGGTGTCTGAAAGTCTCTCAAAAATCTCAACTTTAGCTCATATTGATACCTAGAAATTTTCAACTTGGCAGCTTTAAATCCGACAAAGTTATTAGCATGTCAAAATCGTAACGACGACAACGATTTCACTTTCAGACCTTTGGCCCTCTAGCGGCAGACTGGAGAACTGCAGATGGATTCGCCTCCTTTGAAAGTCACAGCTAATGGTCTAATACATATCTGCCAAGTTTCAGCTTAAACGGATTAAAAGCAAAGAAATGGGAGGGCATTTAATGTTTAGACATGTGGCCCTCTAGCGGGAGACCATTGCACTGATGGTGTCTGAAAGTCTCTCAAAAATCTCAACTTTTGCTCATATTGATACCTACAAATTTTCAACTTGGCAGCTTTAAATCCGACAAAGTTATTAGCATGTCAAAATCGTAACGACGACGACGACGACAACGACGACGACGACGACGACGACAACGACGACGACGACGACGACGACGACAACGACGACGACGACGACGACGACGACGACAACGACGACGACGACGACGACGACAACTATTTGCATAAATTGACCCACCCCCTAACAGTGTCAATTCGCTAAGGCTCCGCCAACTTCGTGGCTCGCCCCACTATTTGCATAAATTGACCCACCCCCTAACAGTGTCAATTCGCTAAGGCTCCGCCAACTTCGTGGCTCGCCCCACAACTCGTTTCCGGTGAAAAAAATTAATTTCGCACTACCATCTTCAGGCCGTACATTAACGACCTTGATTTACGATGTACAGTATTTCCAGTATGCAGGCATGTCAAAACGTCAATTTTAGTTGTTCTAGAAAGTTTTAAGTACGTAACTACAAATAATTCCCCATAAATAAATAAAATTAAATTCTCCATTGTTCATAATTAGCACTTTAATGTTTTACTGCCCATGTTTTATTATTTCCCTGCCATCAGGTCTTGAACTAATAACACAAGCAGCTGTCGGTCGATTGAGCTACAACTTTGCAATTTCTACCACAAATCTAATGATAGGAAGTAGTCGAAAGATGCAATTTTGATCTGTTTTCTAGAAATTTTAGTGAGAAAAAATGTTGACTTTTCAGATAAAAATATTTTTTTTCACAGGAATGACTCGCTGAGAAAAAATGGCCCGTATTATCGTCTGGCCCTAAGGCCTCCTTAAGGTTAATCCGGCACTGCCTGTAAAATTAGAAAGAAAGAAAATCAGAAATAAAATTACCGACCCAGAAAACCCTTGCAACAAAGTTTTCTTTGACAGTCAAGTTCGACGCAATCAGACACAGTATACAGCATTGGGGTATCTCATTAGCCCGCCCACACTAAGTTTTATACTTAAACTCATCCGCGTCTTCGCTTAACTTCCTGATCCAAAACCCCAACTGGCAGAAGTTATACGCATGCTCAAACAGACAATCCTTCGAGGTTAAACTCATACGATCAGATATTTCTGTCCAAGTTAACTGTCAAAATAACTAAGACTTCTTGGGGTTATCAAGTAGACCACAAACGAGATACCTACAGTTGGAGATGTGTCCATTGCACTACTGGACACAATGGACATTACACAGAGTGCACAACTCAATACACGTGGACAGAATATCTGAAATTTTTCCAACTGTAAAGATTGGGGTTGCTTTATTTAGTTTCTTTTTATCGAATACGCCATTTTATATAAATGGCAATAGGATAAAGATAAAGGCTATTTTATATAAAAATAATCAAATCAATGTTAGAAACTGTAATTTACCTTTAAACTGTATGACAATGTATTATGCGATGATACAGTATCTTAAGGGTGTGGTGGGAAATTTAAATACTCTAGGTGTATTATAGTTCATCATTGTGCTACTGGCAACCGGTACTGAGCATCTACAATGACTGTCAGCAGTACTGCTGTACTGCGCTAGGTTTATATATCTGCATTGTCATGTTTGTCTAGTAGGCCTATTATATTATAATGATATTCGATATTATACACTTCGACTTCAACTTCTAACAATCAAATGAGTTCATGTGTGTAACCGAAATGTAAACCGCAACAATAAAACAAATTGTTTACGAATGATAATCGATGACACTAGCTAGGCATCAGGCGGATTAATGATGAAAACAATATTATTTCATACTGAAATGATTACCGCGGTTCAGGACAAAAAACGATATGGAAATTTGCCTGACTGTGAAGCTCAACAAAAGATACTCTAGAAATTTCTATGGCCAGAAATACATCGTGTAATAGTACACATAAGACAAGAGATATAAACAAAGATTTTCACTGTATACTGCACCATGGATAAGCAATAAGCAATAAGATTCATGGATGTTATACATTATTAATTTGTTTAAATTGTATATAAACTGTAATAACATTGGCTTGTCGAAATCACAACACATATTAACGAAATACGTTCACAGTAAACTTGTATTACTTGCAAATAATTTAGTTTAAGTAATTTTTTTTATATAAACACAAAATTTTCGTTTCGAAAATTAAATACAAACTTTGATTAAATAAATTACCATTTTAAATATGGTGTATATATTACTAAACAAAACGTCTAACACCGAATGGTAATAATTAATTTGTAGTTCTGAATTAAATAATTTTTATTGTTAATAATTACGAGAAGAAATAGATACATTACATATATTCAAATGAAATGGCACCACAACATGTAATTAACATACAATTATTAAAGTTCACCGTATTTAAGTACGTTAATTTGCTACACAAAAATAGCAAATTATTGCTGTTATAATGATTAAAATAAAATAAATATAATTGAAAAAAATAAACTTTATTTATTCTAGAAAATACTACTGTTAGCAAGTCCACTAAAGGAATTATTATTGTGGTACATTTTAAATATATTAATTATGTTCTTAGTCTCTTAGAAAATCATCATTTCAGTTTAGAATATTTTTCCTTACAAATATTTCATGGGCACTGATCCTCGTAAAGTTGTATTTGATCATTAGGCCTACATTCCAAATACTTAAAGTATAGTCACCAAACAAGATAAATCAATCAACAGGAATATATTAAAGCACAACTATTATAAGAAGAGACACCATATACATTAACATTGCAATCACAAACAAAATAAGATTTATACCGATTTGTCTAAATGAATAATAACATATCATTATTAATTATTGTGGTTAATAATTAACTTCCTGAAAAAATGTATATATGCGCCGCGCGGAACTAGGACAATTACCCCCCGGACAATTGCCCCTTGGACAATTTGTTTGACAATGTGTTTTTCAAAATATTAACGATTTTTTTCTATAACAATACACAATTTGATTGACCTTATGCTACCTATAGCATTTTTTTTGACATAGGCCTAATTTAATGGCTTCGTAATATATGTAATTTAGTTAGCATTTTATTTTATTGTAACGAAATAATTCCATTGGATAATATCGGAATTATTAAGCACATAAATAAGCAATAAACATGCATTTTTTAAAATATAGAACGTGCTTAGCAAGATATAAAATTATTTTTTAATGTTCTAACAAGTTAGGAACATGACTTACTTGCTAGTTAGGAACGACTTTATATATTTAGCAATTTTCCTTGGGGCAATTAATTGTTTGGTGAGTAAGAGTCATTAGGGGCAATTGTCCTCGGGAGCAATAGTACGGGGGGCAATTGTCCTGTCACGGCACCGCGCCTGTGGGGTCCATTTATTGTTATTTATATAATATTTTTATAAATTAAGGATATTTTAAAGGAAAATGTAATGTTTAAATAAAAAACAAAATACTGTAGCATTGTGCAATAGCTGGCGTCTACGTAACTTTAACATTTTTCACTACAACTATAACTACCATTGCATAGGACAAAGCTGGAGACAGTATTATTATCGCATCAATATTTTACACCTAGGCTCACAATAATTATGGGGAATTTATGTAAATACCAGATGGAGTTTACTTAAATGCTATTATAGTTGACATCGCTTGTATTAATTGTACTAAATTCGCATAACGTGTCTGCATATAGAAATAATGAATGGAGTTTGTATGTAAGTATGTAAGCGTAAGGGACTCCGTATTAAGTAGTTTAGGTAATTCCAGCTTTATTGAACATTGCACCATCATCCACGAAATTATATACTTGTCAGCTATCATGCGACAGACTCAATATTCGTTGAACTATTGTCGTCACACCCCGACATTAATGGGTTCTGTTCGGGTTTAGTTACAACACTGAAACGAGAGAGTTTGCTATGGAGTTTGGATAGCGGGTTGTTTATTACACTGGCCCTCCCGTGATGGTGGTAACCTCTTGAGTTCGGATGCAGTTCAGGTATTTGTTGCTCGGGAGGTGGAGTGTTCATCTCCCCTAGGAGCCAATAAGTAGTGAGTTTACCTTTGCCCTGCACAGAAACAAAAAAACATATAAACAGGCGGTACCGGTACTGTTATTTTAATCGAACTATACAATCATAATTATTTCCTTTCACGAATAATAATTATCACCTTAATAATGTGTTTTAGTACTGTATGTAATCTTAGTAACCTACCTGTACTGGACCAGTATGAATCCACATACATCATGCACGCAACGGCTGGTATCAAACCACAGCATGCACGCAACGGCTGGCATAGAACCACAGCATGCACGCAACGGCTGGCATAGAACCACAGCCTGCACGCAACGGCTGGCATAGAACCACAGCATGCACGCAACGGCTGGCATGGAACCACAGCATGCAAGCAACGGCTGGCATAGAACCACAGCATGCACACAACGGCTGGCATAGAACCACAGCATGCACGCAACGGCTGGCATAGAACCACAGCATGCACGCAACGGCTGGCATAGAACCACAGCATGCACGCATCGGCTGGCATAGAATCACAGCATGCACGCAACGGCTGGCATAGAACCACAGCATGCACGCAACGGCTGGCATAGAACCACAGCATGCACGCAACGGCTGGCATAGAACCACAGCATGCACGCAACGGCTGGCATAGAACCACAGCAAGCACGCAACGGCTGGCATAGAACCACAGCATGCACGCAACGGCTGGCATAGAACCACAGCATGCACGCATCGGCTGGCATAGAACCACAGTATGCACGCAACGGCTGGCATAGAACCACAGCATGCACGCAACGGATGGCATAGAACCACAGCAAGCACGCAACGGCTGGCATAGAACCACAGCATGCACGCATCGGCTGGCATAGAACCACAGCATGCACGCAACGGCTTGCATAGAACCACAGCATGCACGCAACGGCTGGCATAGAACCACAGCATGCACGCAACGGCTGATCTGTTTCAGTATAATTTTATAATAATTTATTACCTTCATTTCAACTTGACCTCGCAACTCCACTATGAAAGTTCTAAATGTGTCGAGAATTTCTTTGGTTTGTTGGGAGATATGTATCTTAAATGGTTCGCCATTTGATTCCATACGGGAGGCCGTATTCACAGTGTCACCGAAGAGACAATATCTATGAAGTAAATTATATATTAATAATAATGAATTTATTTCAAAAATGCAACATTACAAAACAAGTGCCGACAGTAGAGTAAAGCTTTATTGTAAATAATTATAAATTTGAGAAGTGAAGTTATAATATTCATTATATGTTATTATCGTTACTAAAAACAATAAATAAATAAAAATTTAATAAATAAAAACAAATTCAAAAATTTAAAGAATGCTTTTCTCTGAAAATCTCAAGAACTTCAAGGTACGTTAACCTTCATTTTCCGCCCACATAGTGTGATACGGCCACGAAGATCTGAACACCGTAATGTTCTTTGTTTCAAATCCGAGCATCTTATGTCCAACAAACCTTGGCATTTTATGTCCAACAACCCCGGCCACGGCCGATCCGCTATGTAAGCCGATGCGCAAGGAGAGTTGACGCTCTGGTATGTGTCGGATTTTGAATGATTTTACGCCGGAGAGAAGCGCCAAGGCCATCCTGCCGACTTCCCTTGCGTGCATGTCACCGTTACGAATCGGCAGACCAGAAACCACCATGTAGGCATCACCTATAGTTTCCACCTGTATCAGAGACATAATAATAAAACTAACTGCTACATACATGCAATTGTTTTCATTGACCAAAGAGTAAAATATACATCTGAACATACAGTATTCGAATTGTAGGAACCTAACACTTGTACCTAGAAACGTATTGTCGGTATTCTAACAAGAAGGTCGTGAGTTCGAGTCCAGGAAAAGGAACAGCCTTGTAGTTTCTTTAAGCCATTTTTTCTGAGGATCTTCCTTTAGTCCACCCAGCTGTAATGAATCTGATGGCATTTACTGGGCGAGAAAATAAAGGGTTGATTCGGCGCTGGCTCTGTAGTGCCAGTTCCACATCCCTATACAAGCTACAGTATGTCCTATGAACGGTACTGGCTTCTCACCCGTAACTCAAAGTTTTCATAAATATCTCATTAATAAATAACATACATGACGTTGGGGGAATATTTCACGACTAATTAGTTGTGTAAATATTGTTATTTAAACAAATTTTATTATACGAATATTTATTCAGCGTTTCAAAATTGTTTGATTTTGGCTATAATTTGGAATATAGGTACCTAAGATGCTATTCTACATGACAGGTGGGAAAAATTTGAGAAAAATAGAGACAGGTAAAAAAAACCTGGTTGCGCTTAAAACCCTAAGGCTTTTACAGTTTTGCATCTAATCACATGAAAGTTTTTTTATATGATAGATCAAAGATGGGGCAACATAACTATCAGGCGAAATTTTGTGAAAATAATTCTGCACCGCTAGGTGGCCCTGCAAATTTACTCTAAATTTTTAGGTTTGTTATAAATAGTATTAAATTTTATTAACAAAAAATTTCAAAAAGTTGTCTGATATTTTATGCAGGATGGCTATGTAGACACCCACAGAAATTTTCAGACTAATTGCTCAAAAATTGTATAATAAGTAGGGTTTTGAAGTTGACAATTTCATTAAAAATATTTGGAGATAATCGACCTTTCATTATATATAGTAATAGTAATTTCAATAAGATTCCCTAAATGGAAATTGTTATAACTTGAAAACTAAAAGAGCTATTAAATAGCGGTTATCAGATTTGGAAACACCATTTAATCGTGCATTATAATAGATCATAAAAATAATTTCGACATATTTTTGATCAAAATGGTGTACCCCCAAGCCCCCCCCCCCCCCCCCCTTAATTATTACATATTATTATATTATTGATTAGTAATTTATTGTTATTTATTTTAAGAAAAGTGCATTAATGTACTTTTTGCTTTATCTAGGCCTTAATATGTAAAACGCGCAGTAAAAAGTACGAAAAACTCAGTGAAATAAAATAAATTAAATGGTGGCAACGACTTAATAATAATATTATGATTAACGAGGTCAACTAGTACTTACTTCTTTGATTATCGCGGTACTTTAATTCAGGGTCACGCTGGCGAAGAGATGTGCAATGTATGAATACGGCAGCGCACAACGCTATATTTGTTTTAGCATTTGTAACAGTGCAGTAGTGTCCGGGGGTGTGCGGACACTTCCCCCCGGGGGGAGGAAGTGTCCGGGGGTGTGCGGACACTTCCCCCCGGGGGGAGGAAGTGTCCGGGGTGTGCGGACACTTCCCCCCGGGGGGAGGAAGTGTCCGGGGGTGTGCGGACACTTCCCCCCGGGGGGAGGAAGTGTCCGGGGGTGTGCGGACACTTCCCCCCGGGGGGAGGAAGTGTCCTAGATCCGTGTTCGGGATAGAGACATATGATTTGGTTGTATGCTGTTGTGCAGTTGCTTGTTGGGTATTATTGGTGTAGCATGTCTGACAGTGGTAAGAAATATCACAATAGCGAGCGTATATAACATTCTAACCTTATAACCAAGATACATCAATCTAACATTAAAACCTTATAACCAATATACATCAATCTAACCTTATATACATCAAAGTTGGCAATTATAGAATCAAACATTGTGTAGAGATCGTTGAGAAGTGTTACAACTTCCAGAGGTGACGACTCTGAACTCAAAGAAGTGAACCCAACTATGTCACTGAAATATATCGTCACTGATTCAAAGGCTTCAGCTTCTACCGATTCGCCCCTCTTCAGCTGCTCTGCCACAGACCTTGATTGGATAAATATATGTAATGCTAAGTACTGATAGTCTGATATTAATGATGCCTAAAACAATGACAAAAGGATAATGTACGATTACGGTTCACTGGGCCTAATCAACACAATATAAATTAATCCGATTATGTCGACAACTTACCAATATCAACAATATTGCAGATTTGGGTGGTGGTGGTGGTGGTGGTGGGGGGGGGGTTGGTATTGACGACTGATCACTACACCACCGCCCCCCCCCCCCCCCCGTCTCTAATATTGAGGAGTACGAAAATTTGATATTCATACACTTACTTTTTCCCATATATCTAATGGGACAGGCGTACATATTATTGTAATTATTACCTCGGTAAAATTTGATACAGCAACTCCTCTGCCTTCTTCTTTTCTTCAAAAAATGCGGCGGTTCTTTCCTCAACTAATACTTCGAGATTATTGGCATATTGTTCCATACGAATGAGTAGATTGTCTAATATATTCTCACTGTCCGTGTCTCTATTAGGAAGAAAATAAGAACATAAAATAAGAAATTAAGAAAGAAGAAAATAAGAACTGGTCAATAATAGAAACAAATATTAAAGTAGCTTATGAGACACTGATGTTTCTTAGGTCTAACTAGCTGGTCGCAGCGGTGGGCGGTAGCCATCGTTTTCGGATTATTTCACTATTTCAACTTTTTGTTTTCAACTTTTTAACTTTTATTCTACAATTCCAAAAGTTGATTTAACTAAGTCGATGAATTCTTCATATTCATTATGTCGTACAGAATATCTTAAAGGCGGGAGGGAGGCTGCTGTGACGGGTTGTCAACTCTGTTGGCCGATTTTATTTTTATAAAGGTAACAAATACATTTTATATTGATTCCGATCTGTTAATTTACTTGCTAACTTTAACATTAAAGGAAATTTGTTGTATACAGTAGTATTTGGTAAAAAACATACAATTTCTTCTTATTTTATAGAAAAAATTTCGAATTTAAGTTTTTAGTAATATAGTTTTTAGTTTATTGGCAATTCTTTCTAAGAAATATTTTCCTATATTTTGATTGAAACAAATAAATACCCCACACTTCAGTATATAGTTTAGATACTTTACGAGAAAAAAACTTTACTGTATAGAAAACTGTAAACAAGAGTTCAAAACATGATAAAATATGAATATTCACCCGAATGAATTTTCAAAAAGAATATAATATACAATAATTCTGTCAAAAATTATGTGTTCATAAAATTAGTCATTTAGTTTCAAAATATTATGGCATTGATTACTACAACGGTAGGTAATTAAATTTTTTATTCTCAATATCGATTGGGTTTGCCGATATTATGATAATTTGATTATTACCACCTTACCAACCTACACCATCAATAATAGGCACATTCAAAATCAAAACCCAGAGAAACTCGTTCCACAGTTACAGTAAGAATACAAAGACAAGCATTGTGTCAACATTATACTATGTATATAATTGTTATAAATTATGCCTCTATTCGGGACAACGTGTTGCACCTGTGGGTAACCACTTAATAATAGCTATATTATATTAGAATTTTACATTGTTATACAATAGTAAAATAAAGTTTACAAGGGGGATATTATTTTAGAATATTATTACTCTAAAAGACACCGACGAAATATTATAAAATTAACAGGTTCGGAAACAGGTCGATTGAAAGTCTCGAAAAATGCTATAATTTGGTCTGGGCATTTTTGATAATATGTATGGCAATATTATAAATAGTATTACTAATTTATTTAGAACTATTCAAGAAAAAGACACCGGCAGAAGAATTTGAAAATATCATTTTTGGAATCAGGGCGTTGAAGTGTACCAAAAAATTAAATCAGTGCAGTTGCATAGCAGTTGCATTAATCATACTTTGCCGGCTTATCGACATAAATGGGCCGCCACAACGCCACCTCACCCACGACTTTCGAGAGATTTTGCCCACCTTCAGGGCCAGTGTCATTTAAGATGAGCCGCAAGACGTCGTGTCCGGTTATTTTCGTTCAAATTTAACAATTGTTGAGACAGAGAAACCTTACAATGTTGTAATCGGGACTGGGTGAGTGGTCATAAAGGGAGGACTATGAAACATAGGATGTGCATATGAGGTCATGGAAACAATCTACACAAGTCAGGGTTCGTTGAATGGCTTGCGGTTAGTAAAAATATAGAATGACCGAATGGGGGTTAAGTCGATGGATGGCCTGGTTGACCTCCGTACTTTAGAAATAGAGACCATCCGATGTCTAAAACTTACTTGTTAAGTTTTTTAAGCGCGGTTTTTAAGTATGAGAAATCTGGGCGTTGCGAGGGATCCTCCAACCAACATTTAGCCATTATATCCTGAATCTCTACTGGGTAGTTATTCTTGTCCACGGTCGGTCGGAATGAAGGTTTACCCCCGGAGCGAACCTTCGTTACAATCTCTGTACATAAATAAATAATGTTGAGTTAAAACAATTCGTAAGGCCAATGTTTTTTCCGGTTAATCCAACACGGAAGGGGTGGGGGATCACGGACTCTAATGGAGACAGAAAACAACTGATTATGATAACAAATTAAAATTTAAGCACTAGCCCCCAAGTCTCGGTTTTTCATACTTGCGAAGCTACGATGTGATATTTTGTTAAATAAAGACATTTATGTTTATTTCGCAAATTATGTTAGTAAAACGTATTTATTATGGAAAACATTTGACTAGCGAAAAAACAGTCGAAAAAAACGGAATTAATAATCGTCTAACACAGTCTCTACTCGTTAAGTTATTTAAAAGGATGGACTCACTAATTATTTTGTCAACACAAAATATTTTGAATTAAATAAATAATTTACCTTGGTAAGTAAGATCCATGTTGATAAGATAGAAAGTTCCTTTTCGCATAATTATTTCCTGTAGAATTATACCGAAACTGTAAACGTCGCCCTTCACGTTGTATTTAAGGGTCTTGTCATCCATTCTCAGTATCTCAGGTGCACTAGTTAATCGATCTGTAACACAGGTAATAAGATAAAATATAAATTATAGACTATTTCTGTTAGAGTTAGTTGTTGCTAACTGTTGATATAATTATTATATCAATGATGCCGATGACATCAGGCAATCTGCTGAGGCATCGAATCGATCAACTTTTCGACTTGTCGGAAAAGCCAAACCAACCACCAAAGTTAAGGCAGAATCACCAGCTGATCGCCTTAATGGTTGGAAGGCCCACATTGAAAAGCTCCCCGATAACTTTGCGAACAAAAAGTGTACTCCCGGATGTATCCATTATTGGTGACACATCCTTTGCCGAAGTCAAGTCTGCTGCAAAGAACCAATCTTACCATTGGAGTGGATGGTGTTCACCTTGATATTTTTAAAATATAGAATAGACATGCACACTACAAAGAGAGTCCCACAAGAAATGAAAACAAATAAGTTGGTGCCAGTTCCCAAGAAGGGCTACCTAACGTTCTATGGATCTTTTCTTGGAATCTCGTTGATCTCGATTGCTGAAAAGTTATACAATATAACTAACTATATGACATGGCAAGAGTTATCAATGAAGACAGACATCTGGCTGCTAACTTTGATGACTTATTTAAGGCCTTCGATTCAGTTTCTCGCTAACATATGTTCAGCATACTGAATTATATGGGATTCCGGAGGAACTTGTTGCAGCAATCAGATAAGTATATGATGGTTTTGATGACATGTGTGTCTACTGTTGATGTTGACACAAATGTTTTATTTTTATTTATTTACCTTTCATGGTTCTGGCACTAATGACCCATACTACTAAATATACAAAACTACCTACACAGCACAAACAGAAACATAATGTTATGGGGAGTCCTTCAGGGTGACACACACACCATTATTATTCCTAATTGTGGTTGACTAGTCCTACGCATGTCCTTAGCCCACAGTAATGTTGATGGGGTGATGGTGACACCCCATGCTGGTGCCAGGAAATCTAGCCAATCACCTAACTGATCTAGACTTTGCTGAAGACCTAGGAGTACTCTCAGAATAACTCGAGGGAGCACAACTTCATTACAGACTACTTCCAGTGCTGATGTTTTTGTTAACTACAAGTCCACAGGAAATGTCTGAACGTATTATCATAAGCTCTAAGGATGTTGTGCTTGAGCATGTGGATGACTTCTGCAACCTTGGATCAAGAAGTGAGGTAAAAGTCAGTTGAATGGGCTGCGCTGTCCAGGATTTGGAAGTCACACATTCGGAAAGTTAAGGTTCTACAAGGTAGAGCAGCAGTAGAACCAAAACTCCGTCCTATATGGGAGTCCATGATGGGCTCTAACTGCTGAGGATTCCTTGATGTTTTGGTTACTGAAGCGAACGAAATGGCTAAAATTGGATCTTGCAACCGAGGATTACCATTTGTACCTGTGCTGCAATTAATGCGGATAATTTCTTGTATGTAATGAATGGGAGCCTTCGCGGTCATAAGGGGATAAAATGCAGTGAAGCGGCAGGTCCGTCCTTTATTGCTCAATGTAACTCAACACGTAATCGGGGTGTCGGAGAGAACAGAAATCGAATTGGATGTAGTGGTGCATGTCGAAGTCCAGGTCCACAGAATAATTAATAACTTTCTACAAACTGCATCACATTGCTTCTAGGACGATTCCACATATTATATTTCATTTGATCTAAGGCTTACGGATATACATTTATTGTACCCATATCAGTATGGGTATGTAATCACATTATATTAGGAGAGCAGAAGAATTAATTATAGAGTATAGCTACTATTCGTGCCACAGAACAGGTACAACTATAAAAAGATTGCTGCATTTTAGCTGCTTCTTATATAACTCTGTAGGGATATGAATTATAAAGAATGTCAGATTGTCAACGACATCTCTACATGAGTTACATCCGACCAAAACACAAGTCCTCTGGATGCAACGAAAAATGCAATACAGGAAACAGAAAAGATACTACTAGCTTAGTAGTGCGTCGGTTACATAACTATATATAAAAATACAATTTGATAAGAACGCCGACTGACCGAGTGCCGACGGATTACTTTGAACTTTAATCGCAAAAATTCGAACTAATATAAATCAAATTAAACCAAACCAACAAAATAAATAAATATAACAAAATAACTTCTGGCACCACTTGGCTGGCTGCTTGGCTGACTCCACGAAATAGCAAACGTGCAATGTATGAGATACTGTATGTCTGTATGTATATAGTGCTGTATGTCTGAATGTATATAGTGCTGTATGTCTGTATGTATATAGTGCTGTATGTCTGTATGTATATAGTGCTGTATGTCTGTATGTATATAGTGCTGTATGTCTGTATGTATATAGTGCTGTATGTCTGTATGTATATAGTGCTGTACCTGTAATATGTATGGTAATGATGCAGTAAGTAGTACCTGTAATGTATGGTAGATTATGTATGTATATAGTGCTGTATGTCTGTATGTATAAAGTGCTGTATGTCTGTATGTATATAGTGCTGTACCTGTAATATGTATGGTACTGGTACAGTAAGTAGTACCTGTAATGTATGGATTACTACGTATGTATGTATAGTGCTGTCTGTATGTACTGTATGGTACGGTACAGTAAGTAGTACCTGTAATGTATGGAATAGTACGTATGTATGTATAGTGCTGTCTGTATGTACTGTATGGTACTGGTACAGTAAGTCCTCCGCTATTTTTGCCGAGTCAGCTCTCGGGGCAAATACCGCACCCTGGTTTGCCATTCCATAGGGTGGGTGTCGTAGTGGGGTCAGATATAGGGCCCATCACCCAGACCTACTATGAAGCACATAAACCAGCATTGGTTGGCCTATCATGCACAGTTCATCTGCTGGGCCATCCCCTGTACCACTGCTGCCAGGGCAGGTTGCAGTGGAGCGCACTCAAATTGAAAATGAGTGCGCTATACCCCTGGCCGGCCATTATTATGTTACCATCTGACTGTTCAGGCCATAAAACCCTGCAGCCAAGTGTAAGATATAGGACCAATAGGGGAGACCCTATCCCAGAACGATTTTTATTTATTTATTTCATAAAAATCGGACAGGCCGACAGTTTAAAATACGTCAAACAAACACACAATTTACAAGTTAAAATCCTCAGTAGGTAGGCTAATTAGCTACTAAATCATACATCAATTTAGATCTATTGATCAATAACTTAAATCACATTGATTTGATACACCAAAGTAGTTGAGTATATAATGGCGTCTCCTTGCAAGTGGGAGAGACAGTTTGTGGCACTGGTCAATAAAAGAGGCGTCCATTCTATCCTTGATGGATGGTTCTCCGGGAGCCACCCTCGACAATATACTTTTGAGTGAGTATTTCATCGTTGCCAGTGAACTCAAGTAGGGAAGTGAGAATCTCGCAGATGCTTTAGCGTATATGCTGCCAAGACCAATGTAATTGCTGCCACTACTGGTAACATTGCGTATGAGGGTGATGCCGAGCCCAGAGTTCAAGCTTGTATTTGGGCAGCTCCGCAAGCTCATGATTGTCCGAATAGAGGACCTGAACACATCATTGGCAAATATACTACCATTAAATAGCAAATATACGGTGGAGTTACTGGCATATCGCCCAATACATAACAAACCCCTTAGGAGCCTCCTATAATGAATTTCCAGGATTTCAATCTGCGATTGTGATAGGGCACCAAGAAGGAATTTAAGTCTATATAAAATCGAGGGCACGCCCACAGCCTTCCACAATCTAACCACTGTCTTGCAGTCCAACCACTTAACGGTCCATGATTTCCTGCGGAAAATTGCATGGACCACCGACATAGTCCTTATGCAGTATTTTAGAGCATCCTGTTTCTTTACGGCAAGGTTGAATCCGAGGAATACCAACTCTTTCGCTTAGGTATGAGAGTATTATTTAACACCAGAAATGCTGGATGCTTTGATGTTGAGCTGTATACCCACTTCGTCTTGGATTTTTCAATATCTAATCCAATTTTCTTAGTTTCCTCGGATATGATTCTCACCATATATTGCATCTCTAAACCAGTGGAGGCAAGTAACAGAAAGTCATCGGCGTAGCTTAATGCACCTAGCCACGTGCTATCAATATTACAGCCAACTCCTTTTGATTGCAACTCATTCAAAATAGAGGCAGTGAATATGTTGAACAAGATAGGTGATAGAACGGATCCTTGTTTTACTCCTTAGCACCGAATAGCAACGAATAGCACCTGTAATGTATGGCACACTAAGTGTAATATATGGCACTGTACTTACTACCTATACTGTATGGTACATACAGTACCTGTAGTGTTTTGTATATTATAACTTTTATAACTAGCATTGAAACATTTAGAAATATTTTGAAACAGAAAATTAACAGGTAGATTTTGATTTTTCAATAGGAAGCCAATTGCTGGAAGGATCGTATACTTCTAATTTGACAAAATTGCCGTACCGCCTAATAAATCAGTAAAAAGCTTCAAAAGTTATCATTTTGATCACTATTCAGAATTACAAATAATTTTCATAATCCTATTTCTGCTTAGTAGTTTGAGCATTAATCCGAAATCCTTTATAATGAATTTACGTAGCATATTGTCCTTGCTAACATATCTCAAAGTTAGTTTCGCCTTACACCAAAATCATTTCCTCAACCCGGAAATTAACTACCAGATCACTCTTGATTATAAATTTTAATTTATTTTTATTTTTTAGTTTGTACATTGCTGTTGTATATTAAAAACCTTCCCACATCAGGTAGAATTATCAAATATACACGAATCTAATCGCACACTGTAAAAATACCCTTTCTAGATTAGACTACAACTAACAGCAATCAACACCTACTGTATAATATGGAAACATTTCAATCTCTGGAGGTAGGTGGGGGGTTATGATTGGGGGTAGCATTGGGTAGTGGTGGGGAGGGGTGTGAATGCTAGCTGGTTAAGGCTTTGACTGTGATCTACTTTTTTTTTTACTGTGGCTGAGTGTTATCACATTTTTTTAGGAGTTGTCACAAATTCTTGCTTGGACTATAGAACATCCCCAAACTCGGAAAGTTTATAGGTAACTGAGTGATTAGGGGCGCATTTATCTCTGGATGTGCCAGAATTGCAACACGATGTAAGTCGATGATGTACGGAATGTATGTATGAAACCTAAACTATATGCGAGTAATATACTTTTCTCACATAGGCTGCAGGCTACCTAGTAATCTAACTTACATTCATAGTACATTGTGGGATCCTCGTTTTGATCACAGCTGTTGTCGAGAGTCCGTAAGGAATGGAGTCCGAAATCGGTAATTTTGCACACAAATCGAGCATCGACTACACAATTTGATGACTTTAAGTTGCCATGGTAACCGATCACACTGTTGTGTAAATAATGCATTCCCTTTACAGAATGAAAAATGTTTTGTCAATAAGTAATGTCCATTTTGATTAATCGAGAAATAGCTGACTATCATTCATTTTATTCCAAAATTGTAACATTACTCAACGCCGTTAGTATTAACAGCGATTTGTTATTTACCACTTTACAACTTTTGAGGACATTACAGCATTGTATTGGCCTGTACATTTAGTATTATATTGGTGTTATAATGTGCCTTGTTTATGTGGTAACCAATGACGGCGATCTGTAAAGTTACTGCGTCATTGGTTACCACGTAAACAATAGGAGGCATTTATAATTAATTGCCTGACAGCCAGATTGGCCTAGGCCTACTGTATTACTTACCGGTAGCTATTAATAACCAGTAGCTATAAACTAATAACATAGCTCCAAACGCCACCATAAATATAAGCTAATTTATTTATAACATAATTGATGTCATTTTTACATTTATTTATACAGCTACTAATTTAATTTGTGCAGTTTCTATCACTTATAATGTATATACAATCATTTCGTAATGTTAAAATTTTGGAATAAAACTACATACATACTTGTTGCAAAGTACTTTACAGTGTTCTGATCCTCGTGGCTTTATTTTCACTCACTCACTAACGTCGTTCGTTTAACAAAGCCACTCGGATCATCACACTGTAAAGTGCTACTTTACACACAAGTATGTAAATAGTTATTACAGTTACAGTACAGTTAAAATTATTCAGGCAGTAAATTAAATACCACTGCAAACCCAGTTAATCCTAATACAATAATAAATTGGCAAAAATATTATTTTAGTTCAGTTGTATTCATAATTTTATGTCTTAAATTAACTAATTGGTATATATTCAGCTTCAATGTAACACTACAGTTTGTCTACCTCGGCATTTATTACAGGAAACAGAAGCAGCAAGGCAAATATGACTACGCCATTGTTCGTAAAATAGCACTTTATAATGTTACGGCACAAGTTGTTTTTTTAACACTAGAGAACATTAGATTAATTCCATACAAATAAATAAAATAATAAATAAACTTACCTTGGCAATATCCTGCATTAAGGAATACTTAAACACCCAGTCGAGATTAATTCCATACAAATAAATAAAATAATAAATAAACTTACTACTACTACTAGGTCGAGCGAACTCGGACAGTGGAAATGAGATCCTTCCAGGCTTCCCGATTCTCCATAGTTGTCGCAATTTCGTTTCTCCCAAGTTCAGTATCCCTTTCAAGTTGATCTATATATGTTATGGCAGGTCGTCCACGACTACGCTTTCCATGAGTTGGTTGCCAGAAAAGTAGATCTGGTATGACCTCGTCTTTACTTCGCCAGCAGTGCCCACTGAATCTTAATCTGCGTTCACGGAGGGTGATTGATACAGGTGTACCATAAAGCTCGGCGTTTGTCATGTGTTGTCTCCAGCTGATGTTTAGGGCTGCCCTTAGTAGTTTTGTGTAGCAACCATCAATTCGTTGTTCAAGTGATTTAGTCAGCGTCCAGGTCTCACCCCCGTATAAAAATACACTTTCCACTGTGGCTCGAAATAACTTAGTCTTCAGGTGCCTGGAGAGATCTGATTTCCAGATGGTATCCATTTTTGATAGAGCTACCCAAGCCTTTGCTTTCCTAACTTCTATGTCCTTTTTGCTACTCTCTATCCATGATCCAAGGTACTGGAAGTCATCGACCTTCCTTAGTTGATTATTATCAATGGTTGTCAAGTTTCCATCAACATTAAAGGTCATGAATTCGGTCTTGGTAGCATTTATATGCAATCCAACCTCCTTAGCAGCCCTCTCCACTTTATTTAGTAGAAGCTGTGCATCTGCTAGCGTATTAGAAAGCAGGGCGATGTCATCCGCAAAGTCGGTGTCTGTGACTGCAGTTGCCGGATATCTACTACTTCTGCGTTCTTGAAGTGTGAATCCCAGATCTTCACCCTTTGTGGCCGTCCTCATTGCGTAATCCAGCACAATTACAAATAGTAATGGTGCCAATGTGTCACCTTGCAGTACGCCAGCCAGGATTGAGAAAAACTCAGTTTCACCGTCTGGTGAGAGTACCTGCGCTTCTGTGTCACAATATAACAATCCAATGCCAGCAACAATTACTTCTGGTATTCCATAAGCTCTTAGGATTTCAAGCATTTTACCTCTATGGATGGAGTCGAATGCCTTCTTGAAGTCCACAAAAGTCATGACTGCGGGGAGATTCTTTGACTTAATTCCTTCAATTAGTCTCCGTAGTGCAAGTATCTGAGCTATTGTTGATCTACTTGGTCGAAATCCGTTTTGGCTCTTACGCAGTAGTTTCTCTATGTGAGGCCTAATCCTATATAGAATCATTTTATTGTATATTTTGGCAGCTACCACAAGCAGACAGATCCCACGATAGTTTGTTGGTATGCCGAGGTCTCCTTTCTTGGGGAGAGGCTTTAGTTGACCTTTAGTCCAAATTGGTGGTGGCTTTTCCCCTTTTAACATCCGGTTGCAAACATTCAATAATGGTCTGTTTAGCACTCCGGTTTTCCATACCTCCGCTGGGATTTCATCTAATCCACTCGCTTTATTATTGGACATGCTTTTAATGCTTCTTTGGAGTTCGGCAGGTGTGAAGTCCCCTGTTTCTATAGGTAGTGTCTTGTCATATATTTCTAAATAATTTATAAATAAACTTACCTTGGCAATATCCTGCATTAAGGAATACTTAAAGACCCAGTCGAGATTAATATTCGGATTTTCAAGTATCTCCTGTAAAACAAAGTTAATTAGATTCAAATTATAAGATTATCAACATTCAATTGTGGTATTTATCTAAAACATAAGTATTAACAAATAAATTTAGTAGAAGACTGAATAATTTATATAATTCATTAAAGAGAAAATAAAGCATTAAAACCCAAAGTAGATTAGATAGGATACCTATTCATTAAATCATAGCTCTACAGTTTTGTAGACCTTACAATCTTACTAACTAATGTATCAGATTACACTATGGCCCGTAATATAGTGTCATTTTCTGATGACACGGACCCCCCCCCCCAAGATTTTTCTACAAATCTTTATCATATTGCTTGAAATTTGAAACACAACTAGTTCAACTCGTTGACCCCATGAAGCCGGAATTGTCAATTTTGCCTTTAAATTTTTGATAAACGTTTTAAAAATTGCAAGAATTATTGTTCACTGCTGGCCATTTATTATATTTAATAAATACACATTGTTCTAGAACATTTTGTTTATGTATGAATAGCTACACTGGCCTGTCTGGCGCTGGCCTGACACGTCCTGGAATAGCATGAAATCATGGAATCCTGACATGATAACGTCAATGACAATAGATTGGCTCAGAAAGTTATGGCATGGTATTTTAGATAGGGGGGGAAACTGGACGCAATAAAAATTCATCCCTCTCCAGGGGAAATTGGACGCAAATAATAGATGATTACTCTCAAAAATTAAACTGTAACCTGTTCTATTGTGTTTAGTTTATTGTTTTGGTTAAAATAACGTGCCACTGTAACCTGCTCCTTTCCCTAAATTGAGAATTTAACATTGAGGCGGGATATTAATTCGCCAAGGCGGGTTTTGAATCCAGTTTACCCCCTGTCTCTGGTATTTAGTTGAAGGTAAAAGTGGCATGTTAGTTCCAGGTCACAGTTTCACCTCTTGCTAATTAGATTCTAGCGTATATTTTTCAGCCCTAATGTATTCCGCCGTATATTAATACTAATATTTATCACATATATGGCTTGCCCAAGTCGGAATTATTCATATGAAATCCAAACATACAGTATGTTAATATAACAACCTTGAACAGAATATAGATTCAAAGCAGTTGACTGGCTATATCAAAGCCTCTTTATTTGGAGTTTACTTTTGCGCCACAACCTTGAGATAGTAAGAACAACAACTGTGTGTAATTGGATTTAATGTGCTAATATGAAAGGCTTTTCAAATCCTTCAAGCAAACATCAAATTACTATAAATGCATTTTATATCCAAAGGTAAAGGTAGGTAGGAAGCCTGTAGTATCTATTGACATACTTAAACTAGATATGATACATTTTGTGTTATTAATCAATCAACAAATTATTATACCATTTGACTAAATAAATTATAAGATACATTATGTGCCAAACTGCTTGCTATTGAGTGCGTTTTTAGCATTGATAATTGGGCTTTATTAACTGTATTTAGGTATATCTTTGTGGGGTGAGCGACGAAAGTAAGCGAGCTTAGCATACGGGTACCACTAATTCAATCGGTGTGTCTGTTGTTCTGTTGCTCTGTTGATCTGTTGTGTCCAATTTTAAACGTTAATAACTTAGCCAAATTTCGATAAAATATATCCAAACTTGGTACATTTATGTAGTCTGGCAAAAGTTTAGAAATTTTCCAAGTTGAATTTGCGTGGGGTCTTCGTGCAGCATCTGTGTATCTGTCTTGCAGTTATAATAAATTTATCTATCCAAAAATTATTTAGGCTTGGCATCAGCTGGTTGCTAGGAGACTGTAGGATATATCAAGTGGGTTTGAAATTCAGCAACACCGGTACAATGCAGCAATAATGTGGCCTTGGGAAGTGTGGTACACCCTAGGCCTATTTCACCGTGGAGTCCTGCAATTGCCTGAGTGATGTCTGAATTGCGATATCGCGACTATTCAGCCATATCATGTACTGGTACGGTACGGTACCTTAATCTTATTAAACATATGTTTTACAGTACGGTACCGGTACCGGTACTGTTACAGTGGTACAGAGTTACCGGTACCATCTTCAGGTCGCTGGCGCCACCCGCCAATCATGCTCGGCAACAGCAACCATGGAAGTTTTGAAATTATGCGGACTTAAGACAGACTGACATAGTGTCAGGTTGTACCAGCTGACCTTTATTCCATGTTCCGGTATCCACTACTGCACTAGATACCACAACAGCCCAATACTCAATACCCAGCAACGTTTTGGAATTGTACCGGTACTCAAACAACTCGCCATCAAGGCCACTGTCTCTGTCTGTCGCAGTGTCGTTGGCGACCTCGACTTTTGGTATCGCTACTGCGCTAGCGCTACGGGCAAACTGGACTAACCGATGAACGAGACCCGAGGACTGAAGAATGCATTTAATTTTTTGAGTAGTTTGACTGTGGACTTCAATGACATCGATGCCAAGCTGCCAATGCGAAAGTTTTTTTTTAAGTAAAAGTTTGGTTAAATTTTCTTAATTATTTATTTAAATTTCTTAAGCACCGATTTAGGGATAGAATTGCTCAATTTTAATCTGTATCTAATAACTGACCCTTAGAGATATTGGATAGGAATGCCGCTGTTGCCCACCTACTCATAAAATAAATATCACATTCTAGAATTTTGTGTATTTTTACTAAATAGAACAAATGGCTTACAGCGAATGGTACATATCTCAGCTGTTTCTTAACGAAATACAGACATTGTTACACATTTGGAATCCTTGTAACGCAAGCTTTCTATTGATATGAAAAAAATTACGACTAATGTGAAGAATGGCAATGATAGGATGAGTGCAATTTCGCAAAAGAGACTTATTTAAAACACTTATAAAAAAAATTGAAAGGCAAAATCGAAAATTCCGGCTTCATGGGGTCAACGACCACGGTGAGTTGAACTAGTTGTGTTTCAAATTTCAAGCAATATGTTAACAATTTGTAGAACAATTGGGGGGGGGGGGGGGGGGGGGGTCCGTCCGGTTCACTATATTACGGGTCATGGTGTGCTTTGAGTGATTTTTCAGTTTAATGTAGGATTATCACTAGAATCGTTGTCATATTGTGGGGAATTTAGAACTTCCTTCTTATAAAAGAAACAGTGAAAGACTAACTCTAATCTACTCTTATCAGTTGTAAAGAGTAAGTAGCAAAGAGCAAGCAATATCAGCCCAAATTATCGAATTTAAAGAATACTAGAATATTGAAATACCTTTAGACTTCCTTTAGGGCAGTATTCTATTATGAGACAACAGTGACCAGGATCAAAGCAGGCGCCAATAAGTCGAGCCACATGATCGTGAACCAAATCTTGCATCTGTGATGTTCAGAAACATAGAATTAATATTAAATATGAACAGAGATTTAATACCGTGAACACCATATAGTTATTGTTATTTTATTTACTCCCAGTTTCACAATTATTATATTAAATTATGTATTATTCAATTTATTGCATGTCTTTGTGCGGTAAATGTTGATGAATAAAAATAAGAATAACTTTTACCATCGCCATCTCTATAAAAAGACAACGCGGTGTTGCTGTCATATATTCAATTCTCAGTATTAAATAGATATGAAACGTGTTATAGGGATTCCTTTCCAGTCGAAACTATTATAAATATAAATTTCTTACGTTCTTCAATCCGATTAATATTTGTCGATTTAAATCAACTTTATGTTGTCGAATTCGTTTAACAGCCACTCGATTGCCCTGCAACAATAATAATAATATTTATTACGGCCGAAAACATATGTTATGCAATGTATTACACTTTGTGTAGTCTAGCAATTAAAAGTATTTGTAAAGAACTGTCGATTCCAGGTCTAATTCTATAACATATGGGCTATTGGACAAAAGCTCGGATCAATGTGAATCAGCAAAGGAAGCCAAAGCAAGGTGTAATGGATTTATCGTGCTCTTTAGCACGATAAGCTCCTAAAACGGCTTTGAATCTCTAAAAGTTCCAGGGAGTGCTGTATATTTCCGTATTGTTTTGGTTCCCGGCTGACATAAAATATTTCCCACTAGAACACGGTCCTTCAATGACTTGTTATTTACGGACATCCACAACCTTTCTATATAGTTCAAAAGCACAGTGATTTCTGTTCTTCCCAAGATGTATATTGCTCCCTTCTGGTATATAAAAATAGTGTACTGTAACACCATAGAAAAACCTCTGAGATGAGGAAACAGAGAAACCGGGTGAGGGGTGCTTTGGGTCCGTTAGGATCCAAAGTATAGCCTCAAAAATAATCCAAAATATACAGAAAATACAGTATTTTTAGTCGTTTCATTATGCTAAAAATATACTGAAAAAATATAATCAAAAAGGTCAATGTTATGGAAAAAAGTCGTAATAAACTTGGTGCAGCTTCACGCTATTGGAACTTGGCGATAGTGCAGAACACCAGGTTACCGTCTGAGTCCAAACAGGGGTGGGACCGATTGGACGCAAACGGTTAGCTGTTACACTGCCCTCATAACTATACGGTCGATCCTGGCGAGCCTGGGATGAACTGTATAGCCAGCGGAGAGAGTGCACAAGCACTACAGTAACTGACAGAGTCGAAGCCTATAGGGACAGTGCTACTTTGCCCCCAAAACTAAATAGTTGGTCCTGGGACGAACTAAGTAGCCAGTGGACAGAGTGCGCAAGCGCTCTTGGGCTGGTTAGCCAGTGAAGCTCAGTCCTTTAGGCGGAATCGTCTTACGCTCCTAGCGACCGCGAAGCCTTAATAGGGCCCGGCCCAGGAACAAAGACGCCCTCTACCTTGGAGCAGAGTCCAGTTTAGCTGCAGCGGCGGCCATCTGTTAGGCTGGTTGTAGGGACTCACGTTTCCACCAAAATACGGCCTCTTTTAAACCCGGTGTGGGGTCGATATGAAGTTGACCCCTAATTATCACCTAAACAGAGTTTGTCTTTCCAGTGCAAGGATTTTACGTTCAATCTATGTAAAAATATGATTAACACATTGTATGATTGATTGACCAATAATCAATTATAAGCAGCAGCTTGGTCTAGTGGTGACATTACTAGGCTTCCGATTAGGGAGCACTGGTTCGATCCCTAGATTGGGCAGCACTGTTTGGGCACAGTGCTTTAAATGCTGCAGCCTAGCCCAACCCCGGCTTTCATCCTTCAGTGGTCGATAAATGGGAACCAAGGCAACTTCGGAAACAGAGTGGAAGGGTGTACTGTGGAAGATCACCCATGGTGGTGAACAGGCATTCCTTGGCTTAACGAGCCTAAAAGAGTCTCCCATTCAATAATCAATTATTAAGGAAAGGCTATAGAGTTATGAAGGTGACCAATTATTCCTTTGCTATCAACTGGGTAACTGGGTGATGATGATTGTTATGTGAGGTTGGCGTGGTGAGTGCCAATGAGAGAAAGGAAGAAGGTGGTTGCCTCCTTTATTGGATTGGAATGATTCACGGGGGAGTAGCCGGTAATATTGGTTAGATATTGTGGGTGAGGCCGGCTAAGGATGTCTGGGGTGGAAATACGTCGGGATATTGGATATATTTAGAGAGAAATATTACGGTGGGAGAAGGGAAAAAAGGGATTAATTGTGTAGTGATTATTGCATTTTTAAAATTAGGATCCCGACGGAATGTATTTTTTATGTTTGCCTACGGAGGCGCGAAAAAATCGATTACACCCGGCTCGGCGGTCTTCTTCTCACAGTGCCTTTGCGGCGTTTCTAGTGTTGAAGTTTGTTTGCCGAGCTTATCTCCACAACCAAAGAGCAATTTCAAGTGTCAGTCATTTCCAATGTAAAATTCAGTTCAATAATTTTCCATGATAATCACTCCCCTACAGCTGTAAAGTAAACAACATTCTTTATTGTATAATATCAGCTGTAATGTGAATTTTTGCACTCCAGAGTTGTAACATAAGAATGGATGGTAAAGCCGATGGCCTTCTATCTGACACCATTATTTTTAAATGTACATCCTTAAATCATTAAACCAATCATTTTCTATAATTATATCTGAAATCTACCTTTTAGACTCACCTTGTAATAGGCCGTTCCAATATACCAATTATTGCTAAATGACATGTGAGAGAATTCGGACATTCTTGAAGTCAAACTGCCTCTCTAAAAGAATGAAAAGCAATAGTAACGCTACACAGTCGACCACATGTTTGTGTGTCAATCAGGGAAAATCGAAATAAAATTGTATCCATAGCCAGTTAGGTAAAGCGCAACAAAAATAAATTAGGGAGGAAATCTGGAAATCTTTCGTATTAGAAAGGTTCTAAATGTTTCATAAAGGTCACATATTAATTTTGTAACATAAAAATACAAAATAAGCAAAGTTTTAGTTAATGCAGTAAATTGGCTACTGTAATAATGCTTTAAACCGCATTAATTATATTTGATGTTACTGCTAATGACTGCTATTGTGATAATAAAATACAAATACTTGGAAAAAACAGTATGAAAGACTTAGTTGGCTTTTACTTAGATCGCGTCCAATTACTGGAATTAATGTCACATCAACCTACCTTGATTGTGAATTTGCCGTCGTTATTACAGGATGATAAATTATTCTGAATCTCTAAATGGGAAGAACCCCATCCCTTCTGGAAACTTCGGTGACAGAATCGCAAATCTTCCCAACGAATTTTCCACGCCATGTTAACAATTTCGGCTTCTACTTTGTATTTCCTATAAAAGTAAATTGCTAACATTAAACATTTTACGTCCGCCAATAGTCTTCAATTGAGTATTTTTTACTCCATAAAGTAATGAATTTAACTATTAAATAAATAAATCCAACTCCATCGCACGTACATTGCCATTACCAATAGTTAAATATATTTCTGATGAAATATGCCATGTCCGTCATAAATTAACTGACTTGTGATTAATGTGTAGTGTGCAGGAGTAAGTGGTAGTATTGTTCCGCTCTCCTTACCTTCCTGATCGATCCAATGCAAACGCATGGCAGCAGAATGAAAATAACCGAAGCGAGGATTTGAACGACTAACCTATAGATAAAGAAAGCTGATAACACGAGCAATACAATAGCACAACCAAGTCCGATTCCAACTTTCCAGACATCCTTCAACTGTTCGCATTTCTCGTTTTCGAAACCGCATTCGGGTGTGTCCGGTGGCGGATCTTTGCTTCCACTTGGCCAAGTAATCTCCCCAACCTTAACAGATGAATATTATTGTACTGTTTTACACATTCTAAAACATCATTTATATTCATTATTCATTTGAGTATTAAATTTTCATTGAAAGTGAATAATTATTGGTAACAAAATAGCCTCATGCTGATGAAATATTAATATTATATATAATGGATTTATACTAAAAAATAAAAATAACCCCATTGTAATGGTTCTTCAATTAATCATGTTATTGCTACCAATCCAGAAACATAATGATATCATTATTTTCGACAACTATATTTTTTTTCCACTTGAGACAATTTTGGGGCTGCAGTTTATTTGTTAGGTAAGATTTTAAAGAATGGAAATTATATCAGGAAAAACAACGTTACAATGGGTTGCCATGCTACCACACCGATATACAAATAACATGTAGAGCAGCAGGGCTCATTGTGGCAATATAAATCGATGGAGGATCTTGTAAACGAAACTAAACCGAGTATTTACCACACCCGATAAGCGCGGATTTAGACACACCTTGTATTTTTGGCTGGCTATAGTTATGGAAAGACGGACAGACACTCATAAACTACTATTGAATGAGGGGGGGTGGCGTACTGGACGTAAATTTAAGTTTCTCGGTGAATTAATATTTTAATATTTCGTCTCAATGTTAAATTATCAATCAAGTGGCAGTGGAATGTTATTTTAACCAAAACAATAAACGAAATTCAAAAGTACAGGTTACAGTATTATTGTGGAGAGCAATGAGCTAATATTATAGCATCGATTTTCCGGATGGGGGGGGGGGGGGGGGGGGGGCTCTGGAGGAGTGTAAAAGCTTTTGTGGGATAACTGATACGTTTGCCTTTGCTGGCCAGTTCTCCCCCAGGCGCTGGAATACTCTAAAAAGGTTTTCTAACTGTATATATATTCCCCTCGCCCGCAAGGTACCTTTACAGGTGTTTTAACGGACATAAAAATCATTCTGCTATATACGTGTTTTAGTGGACATGGTAAGACAAAAAACTTGTAATGCACCAACCACCTTTCACAGCTTAGCCGTGATGATTCATATTACGACATCTAGCAGCTGGTTGCTGACATGGAAACAGCCATTGGCCGCGTGGTTCTTTGTTTGGCTTGGGCCAATCAGGGCGGTTTTTCCTGTCGACGTGTAGCTTTTCTGCCGATCATAAGGAGAGTGTTCTGTCTTACTGTTTTACTTGTTACTTTGTTGTTATTGCTGTCTAAGCCAGAAACACCGGCATTTTGGATAGATACTGCTGTACCGTAAACTGCTTGAATTATCGAAAGTATAAACTGTTACCGAATCGAATCACAATTAATTAATCAATCAAATCGAAAGACAGCATTAACTCACTTAATTTAATTGCATTAATCATATTGTTTGTACTGTTATTTTACCGTCAGTTATTAATTGTACCTATTTGTTGATGGAAATATTGCTATTTGGATAATACGGATAAATCACCCAATTCCCAATTTTCTTGATAACACTACAGGTTAGAGAGACCGGCTATATATAACAATTGCGATTTATATTAATGTGGTGTGTATTGAATCCAATGTTATTTAGCAGACCCTACGTGAGTCAATTACTGCTCTCTTTATGTGTGATCAAATGTACTGACTGTCGGCAGAATAGTGTGTATGATTGTGATTGGTAACAAAGTATTTCCTAAAGAATACGTTTTATACTTTAATCATAAGCAGTATCGTTGCGTTTTAGTATAAGTCTTAGTTCTGTTTAAATAGATAAAGCGCCACGTCCTAAAGGAACTGTTAATATTTCCCGAAAGCCAATAATATCTGTCAGAGATTAATTATTAACGATCTATCGAATAATACATTAGGTATACACTGCAACCTTACACTGTAATAATACAATTCAAGCATCCGAATTCAGTCTCCCGGGTGTAGATCCATCGGGTGAATGATCGCGCATGGGCTGATTTCGGCTAATGTTTTGCGTATTAGCATAAATTATTGTCGTATGCTAAAGTGGTTTTAATTAACTAAAAGACATATAAAATTTGGCAGGTTAAACTGCTAAAGGTCTTCAAAAGCGCGAACAGTAACAGTTTATAATCTTATTGCAGTAGGCAATAAGGTTGCAAGTGTAGGCATTAAATACAGTTTAATACTGTTCTGGCGAACAGTAACGGTTTACAATCTTATTGCAGTAGGCAATAAGGTTGCAAAATACCGTAGTGACTGGTAAAACTGAACCGGTACTTTGTAGGTCAGTAGGCCTAACTGTCATCACCGGTACCGGTACTGCTGTACAAGTACTTTTAGTATTATTCGATTTTGATTATTGTATACCGGTAGGCTGTTTAAGAGATTAGGGACTGTACACCCCTTGTTTCTTTTGGAGCTTACTTATTTCTGTCAGTTTTATTTCCTAGTAAGTTAATATTGAGCAGAAGGCGTGTGACCCTGCTCAGATTGTTCAGATAATTGTAGGCTGAGCTGCTGTCTGACTGTGGTTGGGTTTGGAGAGATTACGGCGTGTGTAGAGTTTGTCTGATAAAGTGCCGTTAGTAAGTTGGGGCAGTCAACACTGTAAGGTCAATCCCCTCTTAAAGAGTAAGTCGTACTACCGTGTTAGCACGCATACTAACTAACAGTTTCAGAGTCTGCATATACCGTAGTTTATTTAGGCTTGATCGTAGTCTGCCAGTGTTTTGGCCTGTGTTTGTTTGTGTGGTCTGTTCAGGTACCGTAATAGTTATTACTCAAATATTTGTAGGCTGGATTGTTGTCTAGCTATTTTTGGGTCTGAAGGGATTGCTGCGTGTGTAGAGTTGGTCTGATCAAGTGCCGTTAGTAAGTTGGGGCAGTCAACACTGTAAGGTCAATCCCCTCTTAAAGAGTAAGTCGTACTACCGTGTTAGCACGCATACTAACTAACAGTTTCAGAATCTGCACATACAGTAGTTTGTTTAGGCTTGATAGTAGTCTGCCAGCGTTTGGTTTGTATTTGTTTGAGTATTCTGTACGGGTAGCGTAATATTTATTATTCAGAGTTTATGCGATTATTCGCAACATTCATGTCCCCAAGTTTATTCCTACAGTAATTGTGCTTGTTATACATACCGTTATAGTTAAACTAACCCCGGTACTACATCAGGGCTGCTTGGCGTAGGTAAAGACTGACGACTTTGTGCTTCGGTCACTCCAGCAGATGCCGTGGTTCTTTTAACTGTTCAAGTATATTTAACTACTGATTATTTGTTATACCGGTACTTGTACCTAATTTAGGGTTTAGAGTACAGTGCCTTCCGAAGTAATTAGTGTAGGCAGTATATTTGTGTTGTAAAGTGGTTGATAGGCACATTCGTTAGCTCTATTAGCTTCTGGGTAGGAACAATCCGTGATACATAACGTAGTACCTATAGCGATACGGTTATAGGTCGTCAGGCGGTGGTATTTTCCTATCTGGACAGTACAATATATTTACTACTACTTATTATTTAAATACCGTAGTACCCTGTCCTTTGTAATAGCCAGAAATCTAACCCTTTGTTGGACTGGTTTGTAGACTTCCTGTAAAATTACCCTAAAAATTCGTACGTCATATTTTGTTGTGTTTAATTAGAGAATTAATCTCACCCGTATCGTAAGTAATTTGTAGTATTAAGTAACTTAGGTAAATTAGAATTATCAGTTTTAGTGTCAAATAAATAGCACTTCACTTAGAGGCGTTCAGCT